>CM077034.1:7782886-8057886 GCA_039090855.1 Macrothele yani
GACATACACACATTTGTGTGTTTATTTATTTCACCCCTCGCTTTCAATTCTACAAAAATCTCGCTGATTTCCCTTTCACGTTTGAACTTCTTCCATAAGTTCACGCTTCCCCCCACCCCCACCCCTCCAAATAAACCTCAGATATTCACAAAGAGCATTTTCTCCCCCCCCCAAAAAAAAAAACGATTCACGACACGTCAGACACCTTTAGCGATAAAATCTTCCCTGAAGCATCTTCATGACGAAACCTATAGAGATGCATTATATAAGCTGTGTCTATCGCTTTTTTTGTACGTCGAAAAATGGCGCATTTTCTGGAAAATCTCCCGCTGAAAGACACACAACGGCAAACGACATACAAAAAAAAACTATGTGAAAGCATATTTTTAAAATAAAGTTCCTTAACCAGAGATTCAAAAGATATATAGGTTTGCCTTTTTCTAAAATACACTGTGACGTGCCTGTTCCGGAGGACGCACACGAGATAAAGGCAGATAGCAGTGAGAGCACGTGTCCGCGTACCTTGTAACGTATACTCTATATTCACTTTCCTTTTGATTTTACTATCTCTGGTTATTTTATTTTACTATGTAAATTATCTTCTTACTGAACGAAATATTATTTCACCCGCTGAATGAGATCTGGCAATGAGTGTAAGTCATGACGTGGTGGTAGCTAGTATATAGGCGCGTTCATCGAGACTTAGGGAGAGCTTTTGTTGTTGTTATGAGAGAGCGTTGTTGTTTACGGAGAGCGTTTGTAATACGAGGAGAGATTGTGTTGTTATGAGGAGAGATTCTTCATTATTGTAAAACAAGTTGTGTGTGTGCTTTAGATGACCAAGAGTCTTATTTATAATAAAGAAGTTGCTGTAAGTTAGTCTTTCTCAATTCATAGTTTTTGTCAGACCTCTGTCTCGCTGTTAGGTTTATAACATTAGTTTTTTACCATAAATAACCAGCGTTTAAGACTTTATTTACGTTCGTAATTAACTAGTAACAAAACCCTTTTGAATTCACTATTTTGAAGCTTAGTACAAGTATATCATTAGCTAGCTGGTAGGAAGAGAATCATTCACATTAATTAGCTTAGCGGAAAGAAAATAAAGCTAATTCATTATAACCTCAGTTGGGAGAGCAACTTACTCCGGAGTGAGGGGGGACCCGGATGCCCGGCGAGGACAAACTTCTGCGTTATAACACACAAGCCAAAAAAGAAATACAAAACCCGTGTTTAGCAATGACAGCAAGTATGCGACGCGGCATGGATTCTATCAGTTCGTTTTGGTCGAAACATATCCATTTCTACAGCAAAAACGAACCTTTATTTAGTATCGAGCAAGGCCACCTTTGTTGCAAATAACAGCAAATACACTATCTACCAACAAGTAATTGGACACCTTGTGACGTAATTGCCAGCAGGACGCACACGACATAAAGGCAGATAGGAATCAGAATAATCGTCTGCGTAGCTCAGTTGGTAGAGCGACTTGTTCCGGAATAAGCGGCCTCGGGTTCGAATCCCGGCGTAGACCAAAAATGACGGAGAAATTTACTTCGTTATAATGGCGCCCGAACTATCCGGATGACCCGGCCGTTCAAAATCTCGCATTGGTGTGATGTTATTTCCACACCGCGAGACAGGAAAAATCTGAGAATTCCTTCTCCAGCGCTTCGAAAAATAAAAATGTGTGATGTTGCATTCCACACAGCAGATCGACTGGGAGTTCTCAAGTGCACGTTCTACAGTGGATGGCTGCCTGCAACGATTCACGGTCACGGCTGACCCGTGGGCCATGCCCCCGGCCCTCTTTCGGAGGGGGAGATGTGTCGTACCTGCCAGCAGGACGCACACGACATAAAGGCACATAGCAATCAGAATAATCGTCTGCGTAGCTCAGTTGGTAGAGCGACTTGTTCCGGAATAAGCGGCCTCGGGTTCGAATCCCGGCGTAGACCAAAAATGACGGAGAAATTTACTTCGTTATAATGGCGCCCGAACTATTCGGATGACCCGACCGTTCAAAATCTCGCATTGGTGTGATGTTATTTCCACACCGCGAGATAGGAAAAATAAGAGGAGCACTTCGAATAAAAAAAAAAAAAAATAAGAGGGAGAGGATGTAACGTACCAGGTGATGTGACGTACCTGCTAGAAGGACGCACACGACATAAAAAGGCAGATAGGAATCAGAATAAAGCGTCCGCGTAGCTCAACTGGTAGAGTGACTTATTCCGGAATGAGGGGATCCGGGTTCGAATTTTGGCGCGGATAAAAATGACGGAGAAATTTACTTCGTTATAACCTGTGATAGCAAAGGAAAACGAAGTTTATTCACCTTCAATAGTTGGTGAAGCCTCCAGCTGCGACCCTCAGGGGCATACTCTCAACCAGACGTTGTACGACGGCTAGCGGTATTTTCTTCCACTCGGCTTGGAGAAGACAGGTCAGTTCCTTCACCGATTTCGGACGGTGGGGGGCACCCTTTAAGTCGACGCTCCAACTCGTCCCAGAGGTGCTCGATAGGGTTAAGGTCCGGGCTCAGTCCATTCGATTAACCCCATTGTCACCATACCAAGCCATGGTGGACCTCGCAACATGACAGGTGGCATTGTCATCCTGAAAGTAACATGGGTCCACCTCGTAAAACTGCCACAACGTAGGAAGCGCATGGTCATCCAAAATGGTGCAGTAGGTCTCGGCGTTGAGTCTACCAGGAATTGCGACCAAGGGTCCCGTGCCATACCAGCAGAAACACCCCCACAGCATAATTCCACCGCCGCCGAACTTCACAGTTGGCACAATACATTCCGGAAGGAGGCGTTCTCCAGGCAGACGCCAAACCCAAACCCTGCCATCCAAACGGTAGAGGGTGAACCTTGATTCCTCGCTCCAGAGAACCTGTTTCCACTGTTCAACGGTCCACTGTCGAGGTTCTTTGCACCACGTTAGCCGAGCAGCGCTATTGGACTTGGTGTTCAAAGGCTTGTGGGTCCATGATAACCGAGCAGATGGGCTTCCTTACGGATGGTATTCATCGAAAGAACACTCCCGGATGCCTGTTGAAACTCCTCGCGGAGTTGGCCCATCGATTTGGGGCGGTTCTTCCGAATTTCTCTGGCCAGCACCCGTCGGTCTCTAACTCCCAGTTTTGTGGGTCTGCTGAGTTGGGGCACATTCCGACAGTCACCTCTCATCTTCCACTTGTCAATCCCGTTGGCCACTGTCGATTTTGGGTACTTCAACTCGCTGGATATGTCATCGGCCATTTCTGTGATACCCGACGATTACACCTTTCTCGAAATTATAGAGCTCCGAACTGCGTGGCATCTTGCACGCGACTGGTTGCGTTGTTGTTTCCCACACGATATTTAACGGCGGCGGCCTTGACGTGTATCAGGACCGCAGATATCGTTGATTGCAGGGGTGTCCAATTACTTGTTGGTAGATAGTGTATGTGACCTGGCATGCAATCTATGAGGTGTTTGAGTTCGTCTTTCTCCATAGATAGCTGTTTCTGCAGCAAAACCAATCTTTATTTAGTATTCAGTACAACTATGCGATGTGGCATGGATTCTACACTGGTGTGCAAAAAATAAGGACGAAGAGGAGAAATTAGCATAACAGCGGAACGAGCAGGCAGAACGGACCGAAACACCACTCAGGAGATAGACTAGTGTCCGGTACGGTAGGGCATGCGCATATATGCAGCGTGACGTAGGGGGTGGGGGAGTGTCGGAAGGGTATAAAGCACACGGGCGGTGTACGCTCAGCAATTCGGTGAAAGCTATTGCACGGTGTACATCGGTTTGAACGACGTCGAGTTGCTGCCACCGTGTGATATGGCCAACAGGCAATCCAGTAGACGACATCTGGATGATTTTACCCGAGGTCGCGTCATTGGGAAGTTGGAAGAAGGTCGAACTGTGACTAGTGTGGCCGAGGAGTTCGGGATCGCTCACAGCATCGTTTCACGAGCTTGGAGAGCATTTCAAACGACAGAAACAGCTGTCCGAGAGTTTAGCAGTGGTCGTCCACGAGCAACCACGGCGGCGGACGACCGGTATATTGTCCTACAGGTGAGAAGAGACAGACGGCAGACAGCGGGAGAAAGCGCAAGGCACACGCAACAGACAACTGGACGTCCGTTATCGCGTTTTACCGTGGCCAGGAGGCTGCACAAAGGTGGTCTATTTGCACGACGACCAGTACGGTGTGTGCCATTAACGCCTGCTCATCGGAGACGGCGGTTTCTGTGGTGCCAGGAACACAAGAACTCGACACATCAGCAATGGGGTCGAGTTCTCTTTACGGATGAGAGCCGATTTATTCTGATGAGCGATTCTGGACGTATACACATCTGGAGAGAGCAGGGAACACGCAACCACACCTCCAACATCATCGAAAGGGACCGGTTTGGAGGTGGCGGAGTTCTCGTTTGGGGCGGCATCATGCTTGGTAGCCGTACTGACCTCCTCTTCATCTTCCAAGGAGGTTCAGTCACTGGTGTCCGCTACTGTACCGAGGTTCTCCTGTATCACGTGCGTCTGTTTAGAGGTTCAGTAGGTCCTGAGTTCCTCTTCATGGACGCCAACGTTACACCTCATCGTACTGTGGCTGTCGCAGAGCTGTTGGAGAGTGAAGATATTCAACGCATGGATTGGCCCGCAAGGTCCCCGGACCTAAATCCAATCGAACACGTGTGGGACCTCCTCGCCAGACGCTTGGGTGCACGTCACCAGCCGTCAGCAACGATTCCGCAGCTGCGATTGGCGCTACAAGAGGAATGGGCCGCGATGCCTCAACAGCTGCTTGGCAACCTCGTCCTCAGCATGGACAGACGTTGTAAATCCTGCAACGCAGTCAGGGGTGATCATATCCCCTACTAAAGACTGAATTTTTCTTGGCAGCCGCCTGTCACATGGACGTTTCTGTCTTCTGTCCAGTTGTGCTCGAAGGCTACCTTTTCAATAAAGTGACTTTGTATCCTTTGGATTCCTTGTTTGGACGGTTTTGCTCACTTGTCCCATATTCTTACATCATCTTGGGGATCTTATGGTGTGATTTGAGTCGATGTGGAGCAGTTCTGCACAACGTTACATTCGAAAAACTGTCTTGTCCTTAATTTTTGCACGCCAGTGTATGAGGTGCTTCGGTTCGTTTTGGTCCGAAGATGCCATTCCTGCAACAAAACAAACCAGCTCACCTGACAACGCAAAGTGGCTTTGTCCCAAAAGCAAGTCGTTCGGGCTCCATCCCAAATCCAATTCCTTGCGGCGCCATCCCAAATGCAAGTCGTTGTGGCTCCGTCCCAAATGCAAGTCGTTTTAGCTTCGTCCCAAATGCAATTCCTTAGGGCTTCGTCCCAAATGCAATTCCTCAGGGCTTCTTCCCAAATGCAGTTCCTTAGGGCTTCGTCCCAAATGCAAGTCGTTGGGTCTCCGTCCCAAATGTAACTCGTTGGGTCTCCGTCTCAAACGCGGTTCTTTGGGTTTCCGTCCCAAACGCAGTTCCTTGGGTCACCGTCCCAAATACAAGTCGTTGCAGCTCCGTCCCAAATGCAATTCCTTGGGTTTCCGTCCCAAATGCAAGTCGTTGGGTCTCCGTCCCAAATGCAAGTCGTTGGAGCTCCGTTCCAAATGCAATTCCTTGGGGCTCCGTCCCAAATGCAAGTCGTTGGATCTCCGTCCCAAATGCAAGTCGTTGGAGCTCCGTTCCAAATGCAATTCCTTGGGGCTCCGTCCCAAATGCAAGTCGTTGGGTCTCCGTCCCAAATGCAAGTCGTTGGAGCTCCGTTCCAAATGCAATTCCTTGGGGCTCCGTCCCAAATGCAATTCCTTGGGGCTCCGTCCAAATGCAATTCCTTGGGGCTCCGTCCAAATGCAAGTCGTTGGGTCTCCGTCCCAAATGCAAGTCGTTGGAGCTCCGTTCCAAATGCAATTCCTTGGGGCTCCGTCCCAAATGCAATTCCTTGGGGCTCCGTCCAAATGCAATTCCTTGGGGCTCCGTCCCAAATGCAATTCCTTGGGGCTCCGTCCAAATGCCAGACGTTTGGTCTCCGTCCCAAATGCAAGTCGTTGGAGCTCCGTTCCCAAATGCAATTCCTTGGGGCTCCGTCCCAAATGCCAGACGTTGGGTCTCCGTCCCAAATGCAAGTCGTTGGAGCTCCGTTCCAAATGCAATTCCTTGGGGCTCCGTCCCAAATGCCAGACGTTGGGTCTCCGTCCCAAATGCAAGTCGTTGGATCTCCGTCCCAAATGCAAGTCGTTGGAGCTCCGTTCCAAATGCAATTCCTTGGGGCTCCGTCCCAAATGCAAGTCGTTGGGTCTCCGTCCCAAATGCAAGTCGTTGGAGCTCCGTTCCAAATGCAATTCCTTGGGGCTCCGTCCCAAATGCAATTCCTTGGGGCTCCGTCCAAATGCAAGTCGTTGGGTCTCCGTCCCAAATGCAAGTCGTTGGAGCTCCGTTCCAAATGCAATTCCTTGGGGCTCCGTCCAAATGCAATTCCTTGGGGCTCCGTCCAAATGCAATTCCTTGGGGCTCCGTCCAAATGCAATTCCTTGGGGCTCCGTCCAAATGCCAGACGTTGGGTCTCCGTCCCAAATTCAAGTCGTTGGAGCTCCGTTCCAAATGCAATTCCTTGGGGCTCCGTCCAAATGCCAGACGTTGGGTCTCCGTCCCAAATGCAAGTCGTTGGAGCTCCGTTCCAAATGCAATTCCTTGGGGCTCCGTCCAAATGCCAGACGTTGGGTCTCCGTCCCAAATGCAAGTCGTTGGAGCTCCGTTCCAAATGCAATTCCTTGGGGCTCCGTCCAAATGCCAGACGTTGGGTCTCCGTCCCAAATGCAAGTCGTTGGGTCTCCGTCCCAAATGCAATTCCTTGGGGCTCCGTCCAAATGCCAGACGTTGGGTCTCCGTCCCAAATGCAAGTCGTTGGAGCTCCGTTCCAAATGCAATTCCTTGGGGCTCCGTCCAAATGCAAGTCGTTGGGTCTCCGTCCCAAATGCAAGTCGTTGGAGCTCCGTTCCAAATGCAATTCCTTGGGGCTCCTCCAAATGCCAGACGTTGGGTCTCCGTCCCAAATGCAAGTCGTTGGAGCTCCGTTCCAAATGCAATTCCTTGGGGCTCCGTCCAAATGCCAGACGTTGGGTCTCCGTCCCAAATGCAAGTCGTTGGAGCTCCGTTCCAAATGCAATTCCTTGGGGCTCCGTCCAAATGCCAGACGTTGGGTCTCCGTCCCAAATGCAAGTCGTTGGAGCTCCGTCCCAAATGCAATTCCTTGGGGCTCCGTCCAAATGCCAGACGTTGGGTCTCCGTCCCAAATGCAAGTCGTTGGAGCTCCGTTCCAAATGCAATTCCTTGGGGCTCCGTCCAAATGCAAGTCGTTGGGTCTCCGTCCCAAATGCACGTCGTTAGAGCTCCGTTCCAAATGCAATTCCTTGGGGCTCCGTCCAAATGCCAGACGTTGGGTCTCCGTCCCAAATGCAAGTCGTTGGAGCTCCGTTCCAAATGCAATTCCTTGGGGCTCCGTCCAAATGCCAGACGTTGGGTCTCCGTCCCAAATGCAAGTCGTTGGAGCTCCGTTCCAAATGCAATTCCTTGGGGCTCCGTCCAAATGCCAGACGTTGGGTCTCCGTCCCAAATGCAAGTCGTTGGAGCTCCGTTCCAAATGCAATTACTTGGGGCTCCGTCCAAATGCCAGACGTTGGGTCTCCGTCCCAAATGCAAGTCGTTGGAGCTCCGTTCCAAATGCAATTCCTTGGGGCTCCGTCCAAATGCCAGACGTTGGGTCTCCGTCCCAAATGCAAGTCGTTGGGTCTCCGTCCCAAATGCAATTCCTTGGGGCTCCGTCCAAATGCCAGACGTTGGGTCTCCGTCCCAAATGCAAGTCGTTGGGTCTCCGTCCCAAATGCAATTCCTTGGGGCTCCGTCCAAATGCCAGACGTTGGGTCTCCGTCCCAAATGCAAGTCGTTGGAGCTCCGTTCCAAATGCAATTCCTTGGGGCTCCGTCCAAATGCCAGACGTTGGGTCTCCGTCCCAAATGCAAGTCGTTGGGTCTCCGTCCCAAATGCAATTCCTTGGGGCTCCGTCCAAATGCCAGACGTTGGGTCTCCGTCCCAAATGCAAGTCGTTGGAGCTCCGTTCCAAATGCAATTCCTTGGGGCTCCGTCCAAATGCAAGTCGTTGGGTCTCCGTCCCAAATGCAAGTCGTTGGAGCTCCGTTCCAAATGCAATTCCTTGGGGCTCCGTCCAAATGCCAGACGTTGGGTCTCCGTCCCAAATGCAAGTCGTTGGAGCTCCGTTCCAAATGCAATTCCTTGGGGCTCCGTCCAAATGCCAGTCGTTGGGTCTCCGTCCCAAATGCAAGTCGTTGGGTCTCCGTCCCAAATGCAATTCCTTGGGGCTCCGTCCAAATGCCAGACGTTGGGTCTCCGTCCCAAATGCAAGTCGTTGGAGCTCCGTTCCAAATGCAATTCCTTGGGGCTCCGTCCAAATGCCAGACGTTGGGTCTCCGTCCCAAATGCAAGTCGTTGGGTCTCCGTCCAAATGCAATTCCTTGGGGCTCCGTCCAAATGCCAGACGTTGGGTCTCCGTCCCAAATGCAAGTCGTTGGAGCTCCGTTCCAAATGCAATTCCTTGGGGCTCCGTCCAAATGCAATTCCTTGGGGCTCCGTCCAAATGCAATTCCTTGGGGCTCCGTCCAAATGCCAGACGTTGGGTCTCCGTCCCAAATGCAAGTCGTTGGAGCTCCGTTCCAAATGCAATTCCTTGGGGCTCCGTCCAAATGCCAGACGTTGGTTCTCCGTCCCAAATGCAAGTCGTTGGAGCTCCGTTCCAAATGCAATTCCTTGGGGCTCCGTCCAAATGCCAGACGTTGGGTCTCCGTCCCAAATGCAAGTCGTTGGAGCTCCGTTCCAAATGCAATTCCTTGGGGCTCCGTCCAAATGCCAGACGTTGGGTCTCCGTCCCAAATGCAAGTCGTTGGAGCTCCGTTCCAAATGCAATTCATTGGGGCTCCGTCCAAATGCAAGTCGTTGGGTCTCCGTCCCAAATGCAAGTCGTTGGAGCTCCGTTCCAAATGCAATTCCTTGGGGCTCCGTCCAAATGCAATTCCTTGGGGCTCCGTCCAAATGCAATTCCTTGGGGCTCCGTCCAAATGCAAGTCGTTGGGTCTCCGTCCCAAATGCAAGTCGTTGGAGCTCCGTTCCAAATGCAATTCCTTGGGGCTCCGTCCAAATGCAATTCCTTGGGGCTCCGTCCAAATGCAATTCCTTGGGGCTCCGTCCAAATGCAATTCCTTGGGGCTCCGTCCAAATGCCAGACGTTGGGTCTCCGTCCCAAATTCAAGTCGTTGGAGCTCCGTTCCAAATGCAATTCCTTGGGGCTCCGTCCAAATGCAAGTCGTTGGGTCTCCGTCCCAAATGCAAGTCGTTGGAGCTCCGTTCCAAATGCAATTCCTTGGGGCTCCGTCCAAATGCCAGACGTTGGGTCTCCGTCCCAAATGCAAGTCGTTGGGTCTCCGTCCCAAATGCAATTCCTTGGGGCTCCGTCCAAATGCCAGACGTTGGGTCTCCGTCCCAAATGCAAGTCGTTGGAGCTCCGTTCCAAATGCAATTCCTTGGGGCTCCGTCCAAATGCCAGACGTTGGGTCTCCGTCCCAAATGCAAGTCGTTGGAGCTCCGTCCCAAATGCAATTCCTTGGGGCTCCGTCCAAATGCCAGATGTTGGGTCTCCGTCCCAAATGCAAGTCGTTGGGTCTCCGTCCCAAATGCAATTCCTTGGGGCTCCGTCCAAATGCCAGACGTTGGGTCTCCGTCCCAAATGCAAGTCGTTGGAGCTCCGTTCCAAATGCAATTCCTTGGGGCTCCGTCCAAATGCCAGACGTTGGGTCTCCGTCCCAAATGCAAGTCGTTGGGTCTCCGTCCCAAATGCAATTCCTTGGGGCTCCGTCCAAATGCCAGACGTTGGGTCTCCGTCCCAAATGCAAGTCGTTGGAGCTCCGTTCCAAATGCAATTCCTTGGGGCTCCGTCCAAATGCCAGACGTTGGGTCTCCGTCCCAAATGCAAGTCGTTGGAGCTCCGTTCCAAATGCAATTCCTTGGGGCTCCGTCCAAATGCAATTCCTTGGGGCTCCGTCCAAATGCCAGACGTTGGGTCTCCGTCCCAAATGCAAGTCGTTGGAGCTCCGTTCCAAATGCAATTCCTTGGGGCTCCGTCCAAATGCAATTCCTTGGGGCTCCGTCCAAATGCAATTCCTTGGGGCTCCGTCCAAATGCCAGACGTTGGG
This sequence comes from Macrothele yani, assembly GCA_039090855.1. NCBI lineage: Eukaryota > Metazoa > Arthropoda > Arachnida > Araneae > Macrothelidae > Macrothele > Macrothele yani. Next base: position 7,793,176 of record CM077034.1, read on the forward strand.
TCTCCGTCCCAAATGCAAGTTGTTGGAGCTTCGTCCCAAATGCAATTCCTTAGGGCTTCGTCCCAAATGCAATTCCTTAGGGCTTCGTCCCAACTGCAAATCCTTAGGGCTCCGTCCCAAATGTAAGTCGTTGGGTCTCCGTCTCAAACGCGGTTCTTTGGGTTTCCGTCCCAAACACAGTTCCTTGGGTCTCCGTCCAAGTGCAAGTCGTTGTGGCTCCGTCCCAAATACAAGTCGTTGGAGCTCCGTTCCAAATGCAATTCCTTGGGGCTCCGTCCAAATGCAATTCCTTGGGGCTCCGTCCAAATGCAATTCCTTGGGGCTCCGTCCAAATGCAAGTCGTTGGGTCTCCGTCCCAAATGCAAGTCGTTTTAGCTCCGTTTTAAATGCAATTCCTTGGGGCTCCGTCCCAATGCAAGTCGGTGAAGCTCCGTCCCAATGCAAGTCGGTGAAGCTCCGTCCCAAATGCAATTCCTTGAGGCTCCGTCCCAAATGCAATTCCTTGAGGCTCCGTCCAAATGCCAGTCGTTGGGTCTCCGTCCCAAATGCAAGTCGTTGGAGCTCCGTCCCAAATGCAATTCCTTCGTGCTTCGTCCCAAATGCAAATTCCTGACCCGATTGACCCGATTTTATTCCTGTTTAATTTTTGAAAAGAGAAAAATAAATTCCAAAGCAAAAATGCGCGTTATGGAATTCCGTAGTCAATACTGGTGGCCATGGAGTGAATAATGATTTGCCATGCAAAAATATTGTCATCTTTTTTTCAAAGTAACGAAGATTTCCACCGACCGACGCGAGACAGCCGACACCATACCGTAAAAAGATACTTCCTTTGCGTTCTTTTACAGTGCGATTGTCCAGGGCAAGGTACCGACAAACGCCATTCGCCTCCTTCTCAGCTGATCCACTCTCTCCGTGCAAAGTTCACTGAATGACTAAGAGTTACTTTTCACATCGCATCTTTTAACATTGAGCATTCCGAGGTTTTCGATTGACGTGCTAACATCCCGTTCCCATGACATGTCATGTCGAAATTAACTCCTTAATATGGATGGATTTAATAATAAGGAGGTTGAGAAAGGCGTGGAGGCCAACAAATACGTGCTTGTTGAAAACCACAAGGAGGAGAGTGAATGCTGGAAATGGTTTCGTCTCATTAAGGAACCGGTGAATAATTCTGCGTTGTTTGGTCTTGCTTGTTGTTCAAAATGTGGAAAGTGTATAATTACAAAGAAAGATGTCGACGGTATAATAAAAGGACATGGAACCAAATACCTAACGGACCATTTGAAAGTACGCACACCTCCATCAAAGCGTGGAACGAGTAAACAATCTAACCGCATTTAAAAAAAATACATTTGTGTAATCGTAAATAATGATTCCCATTTGTAATATACTCCATGATCACGCCATTACTTCTGGATTACGCAATACAGAGGCAAATTTAATTATTAAAAAAGGATTTCAGTTACTAAAAATCAAGCAGTTATTGGGATTAATATATACACTGAAGTGCAATAAAAACTGGTACAGACGAGTTTATGCTAAATACATAGCAACGTCACCTATATGCGCGTACTCGGTAGCGTCCGCCAGTTCGTATATAAAGCGATAGACATCCTTGCCAGCTGTCAGAGCTGTTTTCGGCACGAGAATGACAAGTAATAACGATTTAAGCGATTTTCAACGCGGTGTCATAGTTGGCACTCGTGAGATGGGCCATAGTATTTCGGAGGTGCAAAATACATAGCAACGTCACCTATGCGCGTACTCGGTAGCGTCCCCCAGTGCGTATATAAAGCGATAGACATCCTTGCCAGGTGTCAGAGCTGTTTTCGGCACGAGAATGACAAGTAATAACGATTTAAGCGATTTTCAACGCGGTGTCATAGTTGTCGCTCCTGAGATGGGCCATAGTATTTCGGAGGTGCAAAATACATAGCAACGTCACCTATGCGCGTACTCGGTTGCGTCCGCCAGTGCGTATATAAAGCGATAGCCATCCTTGCGAAGTTCGGATTTTCACGGACGACCATTGCAAGGGTGTACCTTGACTACAAGAATTCCGGCAAAACCTCCAACCTACGATACCAGTGTGGCCGTAAAGAGACATTGGGTGAACGTGACCATCGTCGGCTGTCAAGAATCGTTTCACGCGACACTCTCGCAGGTAGCATCGGAATTCAATGCTGGAGCCTCAACAAGCATCAGCGTCCGGACTGTGCAACGTACCCTGCACGATATGGGCTTTGGGAGCCGACGCCCAACTCGAGTCCTCTTGATGGGTGCACGACACAGAGATATGCGCCTCGCTTGGGCACGGGAACACCGCCACTGGACACTTGATGACTGGAAACAAGTAGCCTGGTCTGACGCGTCGCGTTTCCAACTGTATCGGGGAGATGGAAGGATTCGTGTGTAGTGCAATAGTGCAAACCCCATGAAGCCATGGATCCCGCCTGTCAACAGGAACTGTACTGGCTGATGGGGGTCCGTAATGGTATGGGGTGTGTTTAGCTGGACTTCACTGGGACCCCCGGTACGTCTACAAACGTTTGTCACCGGCCAACGCTATGTGCGCATCCTTTCTGACGAAGTATACCCGTTCATGTCCTGCATTCATGCTGATGGGTTGGGCCTGTTCCAACAAGACAATGCACCTCCACACAAGTATCTGCAGGAAGTATGGTGTGCATTGCCTACAACATATTTCCACAAGCTAGTGAAGTCCACGCCCCGTAGTATTTTTGCTGTCCTGCGGTCCCGTGGGGGACCTACCAAGTATTAGACTGGTGTACCAGTTTTTCTGGCACTTCAGTTTATATATTACGTTTATATGTGTATATATAAGTTGTAGTTCTTCTGACAGAGCTGCACGACTCGTTATCCAACTCTCAAGAAGATACAAGGCTCAGATTATTCAAACATATGAACCAACCACAAGTCATCCTGAAGAAGTATGTGAACAATTTTATGAGGAAATTCGTCATCTACATAATAAAGGTAAGCAGCACTTGAAGATAATTATGGGAGATTTCAATGCAAAAATAGGGCAACGGCAACAGAATGAAACTTCAGTAGGTAAATTCGGTCACGGCAACAGAAACCAGCGTGGAAATACTCTCGTTGAGTTTGCAGAGGCAGAAGGGTTTTTTATCTTGAACTCCTTCTTCAAGTAAAAGCCACACAGGAAATGGACATGGAGACATCCAAATGGGACGACAAGTGAAATTGATTTTATTATGTGTAACAAAAAATTCGTCATAGAAGACTGCATTGTGCTAAACAAGTTCAACACAGGCAGTGAACATAGATTGGTGAGATGTAAGATGCACCTCAACACTAAACTTGAACGTGGCAAGCTCATAAGACAAACAAAATCTATTGACATAACCAACCTTAAAAAACACCATAATACCTTCAAGTTGGAACTGAAGAACAGGTTCTCTGCTTTAGAAGGCCTAACATCGGAAGAAGTGGACATCTCTGAAGTTAACAGAAAAGTAACCAAAGCTCTTATGGAAACAGCAACAAAATTAGCTGGGTCTAAGAACAAATTGCATGTGAACAAATTATCACGAAAAACCAAAATGTTGATGCAAAAAAGAAGAGAGATGAGGACAACTAAAGAAGATGTGACTTCCAAAGTGGAATATATAGAGCTATGCAAGACAGTAAGAAAAAGTATCACTGAAGACGTAAGAAAATTCAACTGTGAACTAGTGAGGAAAGCAATTGAAAACAACCAAAGCCTAAAGATAGCAAAGGGACATCTCAGTAAGGGAAGAAAACAGATTATGGCACTGAGAAAAGAAGATGGTTCTGTAACAAGAAATAGAGGCGAAATTTTGACAAGAGTGAAAGATTTCTACTCCAAATTATATGAAAGGGATGATACATGTACTCCAGACACCATGAAAGGTACCAGTACCAGAGTTCTACCAGTCCTCCCAGCAGAAGTTGCACATGCAATCAAGAACATGAAGCGGGGAAAAGCTCCAGGAGAAGATGGAATTACTGTAGACATCATACAAGAAGCAAGTGGAGAAATCGAAACAGTACTCACCCAAATTTTCACTCGATGCCTTAATGAAGGGAAGATTCCTGAGGATTGGAACAAAGCTACAATGATCCTGCTACATAAAACAGGTGACATTGAGGATCTCAGGAACTACAGACCTATCAGCCTCATATCAGTGGTTTATAAAATTTTCACTAAAGTTCTTTCACACCGCTTGAAGGTAACACTGGACATGGCTCAACCGAGAGAACAAGCTGGATTCAGGAGTGGCTACAGCACAATAGATCATATCCACGTACTGAGAGAACTAATTGAAAGAGCGAGGGAATATGAACTTTCATTGTGCATGGCTTTTATCGATTATGAAAAAGCCTTTGATTCGGTGAAACCATCAGCAGTTACAATGGCTCTGAAAACCTGCGGTATTGAAGATGCATACATTAATATTATTAATAACATCTATGAAAATGCAAGTGCAAAGATTCGGCTGTTTGAAAATACAACGCACATAAAAATTGGATAAGGAGTGAGACAAGGTGACACCATATCTCCGAAGCTCTTTAATGCCACTTTGGAAAATGTCTTTCAATCACTGAACTGGGAAAACAAGATGATAAAGATGAATGGAGATTATCTAACTCACCTTCGATTTGCTGATGACGTAGTCATTTTTGGCAACTACCCCATCAGAGCTGCAGAGTATGATCCAGGAACTTGCTGACAAGTGTAAAGAAGTGGGATTGAAAATGAACTTTCAAAAGACAAAAGTGATGTTCAATAGCAATATGCCATTATGTCTTAAAAGAAAAGTGTTTGATCAATGCATCCTTCCAGTGCTTACGTATGGTGCAGAGACGTGGACCTTAACTAAAAGAGACATACAAAGGCTGCAGACAACTCAAAGCAGCATGGAGAAGTGCATGCTTGGTGTAACCAGGAAAGATAAGAAGAGGAACTCGTGGATCCGAAAAATGACAGACATCATGATCAGAGTTAAATCCCTGAAATGGCAATGGGCTGGACATACTGCCAGAAGGACAGACCATCGATGGACAGCCGAAATTTTAGATTGGATTCCAAGGGACAGGAAAAGACCCAGAAGAAGACCACATGGGAGATGGGTGGATGAAATTCGAAAGTATGCGGGAGTGACATGGAGGAGACAGGCAGAAGACAGACCGTTGTGGATGAAATTTGGGGAGACCTTCGTCTAGCAGTGGATTGATAATGGTTGACAATGATGATGAATTGAGTTTCAAATTTATAGTTCAAAGCGGATTTGTTCGGATCGGTTATGGGTCTAAATCGGGTCGGGTCCGAAATTTTTGACCCGTTTTCAACTCGGAGTACGTCACATAATCTCTCTCTTAATTTTTTTGTTTGTTCACATTGTCGTGGCATCAATTTTTTTTACTTGGAACTTGCTTTACAAATGGCCGGAGAGATGCATGATATCAAACTGATGTGCAAAACCTGTCCAAAAAAATCTCCAGAACGTGATAAGTGCGCGCACGTGTCCAAAACTTTCAAAGTTGCCGCACAGAATTAAAACGATCTGCTTTTCACGAATTCAGGCGTCATTCCAAACGAAGAGTTTCGAATTAGAATTTCCATTTCGTTTCGAAACAAAGATCTCTCGCATATGCATCTTCGCGAAGAACACAGCCTTGTCTTGAATTCGCATTGTACTTTTCTGAGCGATTTATGTACTCGTGTTGTCTTGAAACATGTGTTCCGAAAAGGGGGGTTTAAAATTTAAAAGTTAGCGTTGGTTTGCTTCGAAACGCGAAGACGTTTCCGCGATTAAAATGCGGCAAATATTCAAATAATTCCACTCTGGAAGAGGGCAGGCCGAAAGGCAGGGCGTGAAATGAGAAAACTAGTATCACTTTGCCGGGTCAAACGCCATTGCCAACTGTAGCATTCCCGAGGCAGCGATTACGTAAACTCTTAATGGCGGGCTTGCTTTTCGTGCGATGTTCGTCTCTTCGTGGACAAACCGTTTCCACTGAATATTAACTTATTTTAATCGAAAATGATCCCCCGCTTCGAGAAGGAGAGGGGGAAAATCAAATGTTTCATGAATTTAAATTCCTTTCATAAACTGCGCAATCTTCAGGCAAACTTCCGCGGTCATCAGTCTGAGAAAAGGGAGGTTGTTCGAGCTGTCGCCATTTCGTGATACACATCCTGTTGCACGAGTTGCAGTATCTCTGCCTTAACAACGTCTACTCCTATTTCCACCGCCAGTAAAGTGATTACCATTGTAAAATGGAGCTCACCCTGCCTTCCAATCCCCGTCTCTCTCTCTCTCTCTCTCTCTTTCTCACACACACACAGACACCCATCTCTCATGAATATTCAACAGAAGCAGCTCTACTATTTCCGCAAAGAATCGTGACGGCTTGGCGCATTTCAACTCGCAACTTCCCTCGAAAACTTCGAAGCCTCGTATGAAACTGTCCGCCCTTAGTTGTTTGTGTCTTAATTAGCTTCTCCACTAAACCACTGGACATCAAGAAACAAAATTTTTTTAACCGACTCCTACGTGATTGTTGGGTGTTAAAAATAAGCCTCGAACGGTTATTACCTGCTCGTAATGAAGTAAGAAACGTGTGCTCAGTTTTAAGACATTCTTCGGACAACTTGGCAAGTTTTCTGCGTAGTTGTTCCAGGCGTTTTCCTCCGAATGGGGGCATAAGGCAAGAAATCATTACAATTACAAATAACACCGCTTTCCGTGCTCCATGTAGGAAAATCCGAGCTTTATTGTTTCCCCAAAACATAGCAAAAGCACGCGAAGCAAACTTTATACCATCTGCGTTTCTGGAAGCTAGTCTAAAAGCATGAAATCTCAAATGTACACTGTAAAAATAAAAACAAATGGTGTGAATTCACACACACACACACACAAAAAAAAACGGTTTTCTGAAAATAATAACGTGCAGTGAATTTGACGACTCTTAACGAAATTTCCATTTTAAAAATATCCCCTTTCTACAAACGCCATTCCATAAAAATTGAGAGTATTTTTTTTTTGAGTTGGCAACAGTGCCAAAAGGGGAAAATAACCACGCAGACGTCTAACTGAATTAAGGAAGTATCTATGGCAGCAGTTATTAGACGAGGCAGACGATTCCGGTTTTGTTACTGCGCAGTTGTAGTGGACGTCTAGGGATTTTGCTTCCTGTACTTCCAATGTGCAAACTTCTGTACACACTTCCTTCATAATTAATGCGTTCCCAAGGATGAATATTTGAACATCGATTAAAATAACTCCATATTATAACTTGGAATCAAGGAGGTTATATTACTAGAGACACCACTGGCTCTGCCGCCATAGGTCACAGCTAATCTGTGGTGTGACGTCACAAGCAGGCAAAAATGAACTAAATCATACCGTTGATGAAACAGTAAGCTTGTGTATCATTGATAAAGTTTATTGAATTACTCATTTTATCTGTTTATACGCTTAGGAGCTTTTGTTCCATTGGTTTCAAAGCAGCTTCTCTTCTGCGGCTGCGTTGTGCCTGCTCATGACGTCACTTGCAGCTCAGACGGTGACTTATGGCGGCCAATGCTGCGTGGATAGGAGTGGTGTCTCCAGTAATATAACCTCCTTGCTTGGAATACTTAATATTTTCAAAAATATATCCATAATTATATTAACAAGTTAGTAAAATCATCCAATGCATTGATGATTATGATACGCTTTCCAACATACCGGAAATTATTACTCAAGTCATGAGGATAATGGCTGTGGAATATATCTCGCTCCTGTGTCCTGACCTTTGACCCCATTTGGATGATATTCAAAACAACCGGTTCAGTGTACCTCCGGAACAACGTACTAAAGTTTTGTCGCAATCGAAGCATTTTTAGGTAAGTTATGATGCACAAGGGCAATGGAATGGATCACCATCCATTTGACTCCATTTCGCTCATTTTCAATAGGGTTCGTCCCCATGTGGTTCCTTACCACATAGAAAAAGTTCACCGAAATCGAACCATTTTTGCGCAAGTTATGACACGTAAGGGCAATGGAATAAATCCCGCTCTTATGCCCTGCCTGACCTTTGACCCCATTCCGCCCATTTTCAATAGGGTTCGTGCCCAGGTGGTTCCCTACCACATATTAAAATTTAATCGAAATCGAACTGTATTTACGCATGTTATGACGCATAAAGGCAATGGAATGGATCCCGCTTTTATGTCCTGACCTTTGACCCCATTCCGCCCATTTTCAATAGGGTTCGTCCCCAGGTTGTTCCTTACAACACACTAAAATTTTATCGAAATCGAACCATTTTTACGCAAGTTATGACGCATAAGGGCGATGGAATACATCCCGCTCTTATGCCCTGCCTGACCTTTGACCCCATTCCGCCCATTTTCAATGGGGTTCGTGCCCAGGTGCTTCCCTACCACATACTAAAATTTCATCGAAATCGAACCATTTTTACGCAAGTTATGACGCATAAAGGCAATGGAATGGATCCTGCTCCTATGTCCTGACCTTCGACCCAATTTCACCCATTTTCAATAGGGATCGTTTCCAGGTGGTTCCCTATCACATACTAATATTTCGTTGAAATCGAACAATTTTTACGCAAGTTATGACGCATAAGAGCAATGGAATGAATCCCGCTCCTATGTCCTGACCTTTGACCCTGCTTCGCCCATTTTCAATAGGGTTCGCCCCCAGGTGGCCCCCTACCACATACTAAAATTTCGTCGAAATCGAACCATTTTCACGTGTGTTATCGTGCTGACGGACGGAAAAAGCTGGAGCATATACGGTTCTTCAATCTACGGTTGGAAAGTGTAAAAAAGCAATAAATTTTCCTTTGGTGGTGTAGAGACCAGAAAAAAGATGGCGCGACCATTGATGACGTCAGTAGACAGACTAATGTTGGATTGCTTAATTATGGTTATGCAACGAGATAGAAATACGTAGAGCGCTTACGTCGGGGAACGGGTGAAGCCACCGGAAACAAGTGGCAGCCATGTTTGATGAGGTACAGAACGATTTCCGTTCCGTGTTAAGCAAGGGAGTTTTCGTAATATATGGTTTGATGTTAAATAATTATATAACTCAGAAATGTTGTTATAAACACCTAGGGGATGAGACTAAAACTTTAACGTATCAAATAACGCTTTTCATTGTTAGTTGACGGCAATAGTGTTTTAAAAAAAATGATATTTTAATGGATGCAGCTTGCTGTCGTTGAATAAAATCTCATGCCGTAATTTTTTGACATTTAACAAATTTTTTGGAGCAAATTTTCAGAGAAATATAAGTCAGCGGTAATAGAGTAAATGAAAAAAAAAAAAGAAACACAAAAATAAAAAATACAGTTGCACTCAATCCGCAATTTCGGTAAAAATTTTAGATATTCGTGGGTCATCACCATGAGAATGCTGAATCATCCCACAGCTTATCACTCCAAATACATAGACGCCAAATATTTTATGAGAGTTTTAAATGAAAAAAAAAAAAGAGCATGTGTTTCAAAAGATGACTTTTCTGAGTAAACTTTTTGGGGCACACATCACATTGCTGAAGCATTTCACCTGTGTGAAGGAGCATATGCTTTGAAAGATAACTTTTACGAGTAAATTGATGGGAACATACATCACACTGGTAAGGTTTCTCACCCGTGTGAATGAGCATGTGCTTTGAAAGATAACTTTTACGAGTAAATTGATGGGAACATACATCACACTGGTAAGGTTTTTCACCTGTGTGAATGAGCATATGCTTTGAAAGATGACTTTTACGAGTAAATTGTTTGGAACATACATCACACTGGTGAGGTTTCTCACCTGTGTGAATGAGCATGTGCTTTGAAAGAACACTTTTATCAGCAAATTGTTTGGAGCATACATCACACTGGTGAGGCTTTTCACCTGTGTGAGTGAGCATGTGCTGTGAAAGAGCACTGTCATGAGTAAATTGTTTCGAACATACATCACACTGGTGAGGCTTTTCACCTGTGTGAGTGAGCATGTGCTTTGAAAGAGAACTGTCATGAGTAAATTGTTTCGAACATACATCACACTGGTGAGGCTTCTCACCTGTGTGAAGGGGCAAGTGCATTATAAAATGACTTTTTTGGGTAAATTGTTTGAAACATACATCGCACTGGTATGGCTTATCACCTGTGTGACAAGCATGTGCCAGGGAAGATATCGCTTGCTTGCAAACTGTTTTAAGCATATATGACATTGGTGATCTTATTTACTTGACTGAAGCAGACTGCTCCGAGATGCTGCATTTTTCACTTAGCTGCTTGGAACACATGTTAGAATCATAAGGTTGTTCTCTTGCATGAACCTTTACATGCATAAAAGATTCTTTCTGTTTGAATTTCTTGTGACACACATTACACTGGAAAAGTTCTTCAGTTGGATGAAGTTCCATTGTCTTCCATAGCAGGCGGAAAGTGCTGTCACGAGCTCTGCTATTTTGGCCTGCTAGTAAGTGATTAAACCTCTCCTGTGCTGTTTATTTTGTACCAGCCTTAAGTTAAAGGTCAGTCCTTCTTCCTGTTTTGCACACGAGTCGGTGAGTTGTTATTTTATCTCGTTATTCAGTTTTGTTTACATTTCGACCGGGCCGGTTGGCTTTGTCACTGGGGCGCCATTTGCAATGGCGTCATCCGGAGTGGTGAACCCAACGAGATAGAAATACAGTTAACCTCAGCTTCCCAGAGTAAACATCATTCAGTTTTCACATTGAGTACGACTGTTTACAAAATATAAGAAATAAAAAGTCTTAAGATAACACAGATATTGAAATGGCTTATCTGCTGGTTTAATCACCAGCTACACGGATTAGATGCTTTATTTTTTGTGTTTGATTAACTGAGCATTTACAGCTCAACCTTATTTTAAAATGCTTACTTGTGAAATGTAGTTCCACAATCCTTGTTCCTTTTATTCTTACAATCAAAAGCTGCGCAGTACTATGGCATTTTAAATATCAACAATGTGCTGATCATTGTGATTATTCACGAAACTGTAACACTAAATTTGTAATGAAGCATAACACGATCGCCGAACAGCTGAAAGAACAGAGGTGACTCCTTGACACACACAGAATTTGTACCTCATCAAAGATGGCGGGCTCTCCCCTCGTTGGCTTCAGCTGCCACCGCAGAGAACTAATCACAGAAGCACTCTATGTATTTCTATCTCGTTGTGGTTATGTTTTAGAAAATATTAAGTATTCCAAGTTTTAAAATGAAGTTATTTTAATCGATGTTCAAATTTTCATCATTGGGAAAATGCATTAATCATGAAGAAGATGTGTACGGAAGTTTGACCATTGGAAATATAGGAAGCATAATCGCTGGACGTTCACCTTAAGGTACGTTTGCATTTCATACAGCTACGGACGTGAATGATTCAGAGTTAAGAGGTGAAATGCGTTGCGCGATAAAATTTTGCTATCGTTTGGTTCAAACGTCTCCACAAACAGTTGATTTAATGGAAAAAAAGCTTACAAAGATGAATGTTTGGACGATTTTTAGATGGCGCTATGATTTCAACAAGAAAGATGACACCGAATTTTCGGGTGTAGTCTTTTGAATCCGTTCCGACGCAAATTAAATTTATCAAAGCTATTCAAAGTCATATGGAATCGATATGGAAAACAATAGATCTGACGAAAGAAAGAAGATTTTCAATCTGGTTTTTAATCTCTCAGATATTGCTATAAACGAAATCGTGAGCTTACGAACTCTTAGAAACAGAGATATAGACAAAAATAAGATGTGACTTTACGTCCCCTGGTGGGAAAACCATGCATTATTTTAGGAAGAAAGTATTTTCATAAGGTTTATCCGTATAAGCGGTATCAGTCGAAGAAAAAAAAAAAAATTAGTCGAGTTTTCAGGAGCCCAGATTTTGCAACAAATACTTCAGAAGCAGAAATTAACACTTATGACCCCTGGTGGCTAAACCATTCTTTACCAAACATTAGAAATTATGTGAAAAATATTTTCCATCTGGTCTTGTATGCGATACAGGAAGAACTTTTCAAATCTGAGCTTTCGGAGCAGAAATAACGCCGAAAGCGCAATTTACCTTTGTGCCCCCTAGGGGAAAGTCTATGATTTTGAATTTTGAATTATAGGAATAACATTTCGCATCGGAAACGCGATCCAACAAAGAAGGAATTTTTCAAATCGTACTCTTAGAAGTAGAAATATCGACAAAAATAAGATATACGTCTACGCCCCCTGGCGTAGAAACCATGCAATTTTTCAAGAAGAAAATTTTTCCAAAAGGTTTGTCCATATGAGTAGTATCGGTCAAAAAACGACTTTTTTTCAATCGAGATGTTAGAAGCTCATATTTTGTTGCAAATACAACAGAAGCGGAAATTAAGACTTACGCCACCAGGTGGCCAAACCATTTCTTACAAAAATTAGAAAATATGTGCAAACGATTTCCCATCAGGAGCTGTATGCGGTGCAGAGAGAATTTTTCAAATCGGAGATTTAGAAGCAGAGATATAGGGAGAAACGCAATTTAGATTTACGCCCCCTAGCGGAAAGTCTATGAATTACTTGAAAATTTTGAAATCATATGAACCACATGTCACACTAGAAACACTATCCAACAAAGAAGGAATTTTTCAAATCGGACTCTTAGAAGTAGGGATATTGACAAAAATAAGATATACATCTACGCCCCCTGGCGTAGAAACCATGCACTATTTTAAGAAGAAAATGTTTCTAAATGGTTTGTCGACATAAGTAATATCGGTCAACAAACGACGTTTTTTTCAATCGAGAATTTAGAAACTCAGATTTTGCTGCAAATACAACAGAAGCGGAAATTAAAGTTTACGCCCTCTGGTGGCCAAACTATTTTTTTTACAAAAATTAGAAATTATGTGCAAACGATTTCCCATCAGGAGCTGTATCCGGTGCAGAAAGAATTTTTCAAATCGGAGATTTGGAAGCAGAGATGTAGGGGGAAACGCAATTTACCGCTACGCCCCCTAGCGGAAAGTCTATGAATTTCTTGAAAATTTTGAAATTATATGAAAAACATGTCACACGGAAAACACTATCCAGCAAAGAAGGAATTTTTCAAATCGGACTTCTAGAAATGGAGATATTGACAAAAATAAAATGTACATCTACGCCCCCTGGCGGAGAAACTGTGGAATATTTTAAGAAGAAAATATTCCGAAAAGGTTTATTGGTGTGAATGGCATCAGTCCACGAAAGAATTTTTTCAATCGATACTTCAGAAGCTCAGATTTTATGGCAAATACATCAGAAGCAAAAATTAACGCTTACGCCCTCTGGTGGCCAAAGAATTTTTTACCAAAAATTTGAAATTATATGCAAAAAAGTTTCCATCACGAGGTGCATCCGCTGAAGCAAAAAGTTTTCAAATCGGAGTTTTGGAAGAAGAGTTATCGGAGAAAATGTGATTTACTTTTACGCCTCCTAGCGGTAAATGTATGCGTAATTTGAAAAAGTAACTATATCTAAAATAGTCTTCGACATAAATGGAATCGAAAGATATAATTTTTTTTCAATCGGATGTTTAGAAGCAAATATGTGGAATAAAACGTATTTTTGAATTCGACATCATCTGCATTTACGCCCTCTAGCGGAGAAATTGTACATCGTAAAAAAACAAACAAAATGAAGGATCATGATTTGCATATTTCAAGCTTCCCAACGCAAAAATAATTTTTCAAATCGAACTAATAGTTGCAGAGATAGCTTGGGTACAGACGGACGGACGGACGGACAAACCGGTAACATAAGCACGATCTTTTTTTTACAAAAGTCGTGCTAAAAAAGAAACTACCAGATTATTTTTAACTGATTATTTACTTGCTGTTGCCGTATCAAACTCCTCCATTTACAGCAATCTTGACATACACAGTGTAGCAAAGAATTTTTAAGACTGGATCTGTAAAATGAAATAGAAACAAGAAATTATAATATGTTTTGGTTTGTTATTCAAAATAAGTCCCTCCGGCTTCAATACACTTGTTACAGCGATTTAATAATGATTCGAATGCCTGTTCCAGTTCACTTTGCGGAATTGCCTCCAAAGCACGCGTCGAAGCTGTTTCTGTGGTCGAAATATCATCAAAATAACACCCTTTTAACGTCATTTTAGGTTTTGGGAATAAAGAAAAGTCGCAGGGTGCTAAATCAGGAGAATACGTTGGATAATTCAACACACAGACGTTAATTTTCGCCAAAAATCTACGAACAAGAAGTGAGGTGTGACTGGGTGCATTATCGTGCAACAAACACCAACTGTTTTCATCCCGATATTCTGGATGAATGCGACGAATTCTGCCCATCAAACGCCTCAAAACATTTAAATAAAACTCACCAGTAATTGTTTGTCCACTTGAAACACATTCTTACTATCGAAGAATGTAATGAGCATTGTTTTGATTTTCGATGGAACTTTTCTTGTTTGTTGGCTTGTGGTGAGTTTTTTGACTTCCATTCCGCACTTTGTCGCTTTGTTTTAGGATCATATTGAAAACACCATGTTTCATCACCAGTAACAATCGTTTTTAAGAAGTTTGGATCATTTTCAGCGGCTGAAATGATGTCTCTGCAATGTGCACTTCTCCTTGATTTTTGTTCATTGGTTAACGTGTGTGGAACAAATTTAGCACAGACTTTCCTTTTGCCCAAATCTTCATGCAGGATGGTTCGAATCGTTTCTTTCTTGATGTTTAAAGACTCTTCCATCATTCTTAGTAACGCACATCGATTGTTTGCCACGAAATCACGCACTTATTCAATAATCTCAGGTGTCCTAGATGAACTTGGTCTTCCGGTATGCTTATCATCTTCTAGCGTCTCTCTTCCGTCCAAAAAACGTTTGTGCCACAGGAAAACATTTGATCTACTTAAACAAAACTCACCGTAAACTTGTTTCATCATTTGGTACGTTTCCGAGGCACTTTTACCGAGTTTTGCGTTAAATTTAATAACAGCCTTTTTTTTTTTTTTTTTTTTTTTTTTTTTGATTGGAGGTTTAACGACCACCGTGAGCAACTCAACGGGCTATAAGCAGTCGCCCGTCCCTAATTTAGGGTCACTGGTTCCAGGGAAGGGAGAGAACCAGTGCCGTAAGACAAACACAACACCCATGCCTGACCGGGATTCGAACCCGGACCCCTTACGGACGAATGATCAGAGGCCAACGCCTTAGACCACTGCGCCACCGGGGCGGCACAGCCTTTTGTTCCATCTTAATAATTCAACATGAAAAAAATTTGACTTCTCTAATGAACGGCCGTTTCGTTTGAGTTACTTTAACAACTGCGCAGTACTTTTGGCAGAAAGCAAGCAGATGGTCACGGTTTATAACGCATTCGCTGATTACACTGGTGGCGCCACCGTAGGCTGAAATCTAGCGCCAGTCTTAAAAATTCTTTGACGCATTGTATATGCCATTAAAAACATTAAAATATTCGCATTTCGTGCCACAACTTTTTAAGTAATTTGTCAACAAAACAACAGCACATTTCAGTAATTTTGTGCGGCAAATTTCAAAGCTCCCATCATCTGGAAGTCTAAGCGAAAACTTCGCAACTTTGTCACTTTCGTTAAAACATTAGCATTTCTTTCATTTTGTGCAAAACTTTCAAAGTAATTTGTGAACTAGATATTAGCACATTTTATATATTTTGCAACACAATGTTCGAAGTTCCCATCAGCTATTTTTTCATGAAATTCTCCCGCTATTCGGTCAGCACATTACTGATAGCTGTGACAACGCACACGCTTTAGTGAGACTAAAAGCTGGGACTAAGTTGGTCACATGACTTCAGCGGCAGCCGTTCGTTTCAGGGCCTCTTGTTTCCAGTGAGCTATGACAAGGAGGTTATATTACTGGAGACACCACTGGCTCTGCCGCCATAGGTCACAGCTAATCTGTGGTGTGACGTCACAAGCAGGCAAAAATGAACTAAATTATACCGTTGATAAAAGAGCAAGCTTGTGTATCATTGATAAAGATTACTGAATTACTCATTTTATCTGTTTATACGCTTAGAAGCTTTTGTTCCATTGGTTTCAAAAGAGCTTCTCTTCTGCGGCTGCGTCGTGCCTGCTCATGACGTCATTTGCAGCACAGACGGTGACTTATGGCGGCCAATGCTGCGTGGATAGGAGTGGTGTCTCCAGTAATATAACCTCCTTGGATCAGTAGATTCATGAGGTGTGACGTCACAAGCAGACTAATCTGTGGTGTGACGTCACAAGCAGGCTAGTCTGTGGTGTGACGTAACAAGCAGGCTAATCTGTGGTGTGACGTCACAAGCAGGCTAGTCTGTGGTGTGACGTCACAAGCAGGCAAAAATGAACTAAATTATACCGTTGATAAAAGAGCAAGCTTGTGTATCATTGATAAAGATTACTGAATTACTCATTTTATCTGTTTATACGCTTAGAAGCTTTTGTTCCATTGGTTTCAAAAGAGCTTCTCTTCTGCGGCTGCGTCGTGCCTGCTCATGACGTCATTTGCAGCACGGACGGTGACTTATGGCGGCCAATGCTGCGTGGATAGGAGTGGTGTCTCCAGTAATATAACCTCCTTGGATCAGTAGATTCATGAGGTGTGACGTCACAAGCAGACTAATCTGTGGTGTGACGTCACAAGCAGGCTAGTCTGTGGTGTGACGTCACAAGCAGGCTAGTCTGTGGTGTGACGTCACAAGCAGGCTAATCTGTGGTGTGACGTCACAAGCAGGCTAGTCTGTGGTGTGACGTCACAATCAGGCAAAAATGAACTAAATTATACCGTTGATGAAACAGTAAGCTTGTGTATCATTGATAAAGTTTATTGAATTACTCATTTTATCTGTTTATACGCTTAGAAGTTTTTGTTCCATTGGTTTCAAAAGAGCTTCTCTTCTGCGGCTGCGTCGTACCTGCTCATGACGTCATTTGCAGCACAGACGGTGACTTATGGCGGCCAATGCTGCGTGGATAGGAGTGGTGTCTCCAGTAATATAACCTCCTTGGGCTACGTGAGTAGCCCCAAAATGCCTTCGATGCGCGGCGAGCGGTTTACGAAACTGTTCTGCTCATCGGGGAAAAGACGCGAGGCGCATGCGCCGCGGCCGGTCTGACAGCATGTAAATGCGTAGTTACATCGGAGAAAGATAATTCGTTAAGGTGGACCTCAAGTAATTTTGCTTCCTATACTTCCAATGGGAAAACTTCTGTACACATTTTCTTCACAATTAATGCGTTCCCAAGGATGAAAATTTGAACATCGATTAAAATTGCTTCATTTTATAACTTGGAATACTTAATATCTTCTAAAACATAACCATAATTATGCAATCCAACATTTGTTTGTCTACTGACGTCATCAAAGTACAGGTCGCGCCATCTTTTTTCTGGTTTCACCACCACCAAAGGAAAAGTTATTGATTTTTAATATAATTATGGCTATGTTTAAAAAAATATTAAGTATTCCAAGTTATAATATGAAGTTATTTTAATCGATGTTCAAATTTTCATCCTTGGGAACGCATTAGTTGTGAAGAAAATGTGTACAGAAGTTTTTCCATTGGAAGTATAGGAAGCAAAATTACTTGATGTCCACCTTAATCTGCGCTCGCAGAGACTAAATGCGCAGTTGTTTTCGTCCATACGTATGTATCTCTTTGAGTAGTTCTTTAATTAAAATGTAAATATTGTATTAACATTATGCAGAGACGAAAATCGAATATAGGTCGTAGTACATCGGACGCTAAAAGAATTTGTTTATCCCGTCATAATGAAACTTTCCAAGAAACAGAATCTCGATTGGCAAATGACAGACATAGAATGGCTTTATAAAGAGAAAGACAGTCTCCTGTTGGAAGTAATAATCGTCTCTCTTTAGATTCGCCGTAAATTCTGAATTGCTACCGTGCAAAGCCGGACCGGGTAGCTAGTCATATAATAAATAGCTGGTGCACAAAATGAGGGAGAGCAGAATAAATATCCATTGCCACAATAAGGAAAATTCATACCATATGCTATCGACAATATTCGATCTCGCTGCGAAATTTCAAAATGAGATCCTTTGACAGACGATTGAAATTTAGCAGTTAATCAAACTTCAAGTACTCTCACGAATCGCTCCTATTACCGGTAATTTCTCGTCTTACAGGTACGGAAAAAGTGAGAACGTAGTTTTTCCGTTAATATGCGAAAGGAACTGCGGACAGGTATCTGAAAATTCAGAATTTTTCGTTAACACATCTTAGAAACTGCAATTTACAGCTAATATAAGAAAGGAATAGCGGAAAGGTTTCCGAAAATTCAGAATTTTCTGTTAATGCATCTTAAAAACGGCAATTTACAGTATAAAAAAGAAATTGCGGAAAAGTTTTAGAAAATTCAGAATTTTCTGTTAATGCATCTTAAAAACGGCAATTTACAGTATAAAGAAAGAAATTGCGGAAAAGTTTTAGAAAATTCAGAATTTTCTGTTAATGCATCTTTTACGGCAATTTACAGTATAAGAAAGAAATTGCGGAAAAGTTTTAGAAAATTCAGAATTTTCTGTTAATGCATCTTAAAAACGGCAATTTACAGTATAAAAAAGAAATTGCGGAAAAGTTTCAGAAAATTCAGAATTTTCTGTTAATGCATCTTAAAAACGGCAATTTACAGTATAAGAAAGCAATTGAGGAAAGGTTTCTGGTAATTCAGAATTTTCCATAAACACACCTTTGAAACGGCAATTTACCGTCATTATACGAAAGGCATTGCGAAAAGGTTTCAGAAAATTAAAACTGTTCCGTTAACACATCTTAAAAACTGTAATTTACTGCTCATATAAGAAAGGAATTGCGGAAAGGTTTCGAAAAATTCAGAATGTTTCGTTAATACATCTTAAAAACAGCAACTCTTCGGCAGTATAAAAAAGGAACTGTGGAAAGGTTTCTGAAAATACTGAATTTTCCGTTAACATATCTTTAAGGCGGCAATTTAGAGTTAATATAAGAAAGCAATTCGGGAAAGGTTTCTGGTAATTCAGAATTTTCCATAAACACATCTTTGAAACGGCAATTTACGGTCATTATACGAGAGGCATTGCGAAAAGGTTTCAGAAAATAAAAAATGTTCCGTTAACACATCTTAAAAACTGTAATTTACTGTTCATATAAGAAAGGAATGGCGGAAAGGTTTCGAAAAATCCAGAATGTTTCGTTAACACATCTTAAAAACGGCAATTCATCGGCAGTATAAAAAAGGATTGGTGGAAAGGTTTCTGAAAATCCTTTATTTTCCGTTAACACATCTCTAAAGCGGCAATTTACAGTAAATATAAGAAAGCAATTCAGGAAAGGTTTCTGGCAATTCAGAATTTTCCGTAAAGGCATCCTAAAAACGGCAATTTACAGTCAATATAAGAGAAAGCAATTGAGGAAAGGTTTCTGGTAATTCAGAATTTTCCGTAAACACATCTTAAAAATGGCAATTTACCGTCATTATACGAAAGCAATGAGCAAAGGTTTCTGGTAATTCAGAATTTTCCGTAAAGGCATCCTAAAAACGGCTATTTACAGTCAATATAAGAAAGCAATTGAGGAAAGGTTTTAGAAAATTCAGAATTTTCCGTAAACGCATCCTAAAAACGGCAATTTACAGTCAATATAAGAGAAAGCAATTGAGGAAAGGTTTCTGGTAATTCAGAATTTTCCGTAAACACATCTTAAAAATTGCAATTTACCGTCATTATACGAAAGCAATGAGGAAAGGTTTCTGGTAATTCAGAATTTTCCGTAAACGCATCCTAAATATGGCAATTTATACGTCATTATACGAAAGGCATTGCGAAAAGGTTTCAGAAAATTAAAAAAATTCCGTTAACACATCTTAAAAACAGTAATTTTCTGTTAATATAAGAAAGGAATTGCGGAAAGGTTTCAAAAAATCCAGAATGTTTCGTTAACACATTTTAAAAACGGCAATTTATTGGCAGTATAAATAAAAAAGGAATTATGGAAATGTATCTGAAAATCCTGAATTTTCCGTTAACACATCTTTAAAGCGGCAATTAACTAGGAATACCAGAAAGGAATTGCGGAAAGGTTTTAGAAAATTAGGAATTTTTCGTTAACGCATCTTAAAAACCGCAATTTGCCGTCAATATAAGAAAGAAATTGCGGAAAGGTTTTAGAAAATTCAGAATTTTCCGTAAACGCAACTTAAAAACGGCAATTTACAGTTAATATAAGAAAGCCATTGAGGAAAGGTTCCTGGTAATTCAGAATTTTCCGTAAACGCATCCTAAAAACAGCAATTTACAGTCAATATAAGAGAAAGCAATTGAGGAAAGGTTTCTGGTAATTCAGAATTTTCCGTAAACACATCTTAAAAATGGCAATTTACCGTCATTATACGAAAGCAATGAGCAAAGGTTTCTGGTAATTCAGAATTTTCCGTAAAGGCATCCTAAAAACGGCAATTTACAGTCAATATAAGAAAGCAATTGAGGAAAGGTTTTAGAAAATTCAGAATTTTCCGTAAACGCATCCTAAAAACGGCAATTTACAGTCAATATAAGAGAAAGCAATTGAGGAAAGGTTTCTGGTAATTCAGAATTTTCCGTAAACACATCTTAAAAATGGCAATTTACCGTCATTATACGAAAGCAATGAGGAGAGGTTTCTGGTAATTCAGAATTTTCCGTAAACGCATCCTAAATACGGCAATTTATACCGTCATTATACGAAAGGAATTGCCGAAAGGTTTCAAAAAATCCAGAATGTTTCGTTAACACATTTTAAAAACGGCAATTTATTGGCAGTATAAATAAGAAAGGAATTATGGAAATGTATCTGAAAATCCTGAATTTTCCGTTAACACATCTTTAAAGCGGCAATTAACCAGGAATACCAGAAAGGAATTGCGGAAAGGTTTTAGAAAATTAGGAATTTTTCGTTAACGCATCTTAAAAACCGCAATTTGCCGTCAATATAAAAAAGAAATTGCGGAAAGGTTTTAGAAAATTCAGAATTTTCCGTAAACGCATCTTAAAAACGGCAATTTACAGTTAATATAAGAAAGCCATTGAGGAAAGGTTCCTGGTAATTCAGAATTTTCCGTAAACGCATCCTAAAAACGGCAATTTACAGTCAATATAAGAAAGCAATCAAGGAAAGGTTTCTCGTAATTCAGAATTTTCCGTAAACGTATCTTAAAAAACGACAATTTATACCATCATTGTACGAAAGGCATTGCGAAAAGCTTTCAGAACATAAAAAAATTTCCGTTAACACATCTTAAAAACAGTAATTTACTGTTAATATAAGAAAGTAATTGCGGAAAGATTTCAAAAAACTCAGAATGTTTCGTTAACACATCTTTAAAGCGGCAATTTACAGTCAATACAAGAAAGCAATTGAGGAGAGGTTTCTGGTAATTCAGAATTTTCCGTTAACACATCTTTAAAGCGGCAATTTACAGTCAATATAAGAAAGCAATTGAGGAGAGGTTTCTGGTAATTCAGAATTTTCCATTAACACATCTTTAAAGCGGCAATTTACAGTCAATATAAGAAAGCAATTGAGGAGAGGTTTCTGGTAATTCAGAATTTTCCGTTAACACATCTTTAAAGCGGCAATTTACAGTCAATATAAGAAAGCAATTGAGGAGAGGTTTCTAGTAATTCAGAATTTTCCGTAAAGGCATCCTAAAAACGGCAATTTACAGTCAATATAAGAGAAAGCAATTGAGGAAAGGTTTCTGGTAATTCAGAATTTTCCGTAAACACGTCTTAAAAATGGCAATTTACCGTCATTATGCGAAAGCAATGAGAAAAGGTTTCTGGTAATTCAGAATTTTCCGTAAAGGCATCCTAAAAACGGCAATTTACAGTCAATATAAGAAAGCAATTGAGGAGAGGTTTCTGGTAATTCAGAATTTTCCGTTGACACATCTTTAAAGCGGCAATTTACAGTCAATATAAGAAAGCAATCGAGGAGAGGTTTCTGGTAATTCAGAATTTTCTGTTAACACATCTTTAAGCGGCAATTTACAGTCAATATAAGAAAGCAATTGAGGAGAGGTTTCTGGTAATTAAAAATTTTCCGTAAACACATCTTAAAAGTGGTAATTTACCGTCAATATAAGAAAGAAAGGTTTCTGAAAATTCAGAATTTTCCGTTAACATATCTTTATAGCCGCAATTTACAGTCTATATAAGAAAACAATTGCGGAGAGGTTTCTGGTAATTCAGAATTTTCCGTTAACACATCTTTAAAGCGGCAATTTACAGTCAATATAAGAAAGCAATTGAGCAGAGGTTTCTGGTAATTCATCAGAATTTTCCGTTAACACATCTTTAAAGCGGCAATTTACAGTCAATATAAGAAAGCAATTGAGGAGAGGTTTCTGGTAATTCAGAATATTCCGTTAACACATCTTTAAAGCGGCAATTTACAGTCAATATAAGAAAGAAAGGTTTCTGAAAATTCAGGATTTTCCGTTAACATATCTTTATAGCCGCAATTTACAGTCTATATAAGAAAACAATTGCGGAGAGGTTTCTGGTAATTCAGAATTTTCCGTAAACGCATCTTAAAAACGGCAATTTACAGTTAATATAAGAAAGCCATTGAGGAAAGGTTCCTGGTAATTCAGAATTTTCCGTAAACGCATCCTAAAAACGGCAATTTACAGTCAATATAAGAAAGCAATCAAGGAAAGGTTTCTCGTAATTCAGAATTTTCCGTAAACGTATCTTAAAAACGGCAATTTATACCGTCATTGTACGAAAGGCATTGCGAAAAGCTTTCAGAAAATAAAAAAATTCCGTTGACACATCTTAAAAACAGTAATTTACTGTTAATATAAGAAAGTAATTGCGGAAAGATTTCAAAAAACTCAGAATGTTTCGTTAACACATCTTTAAAGCGGCAATTTACAGTCAATATAAGAAAGCAATTGAGGAGAGGTTTCTGGTAATTCAGAATTTTCCGTTCACACATCTTTAAAGCGGCAATTTACAGTCAATATAAGAAAGCAATTGAGGAGAGGTTTCTGGTAATTCAGAATTTTCCGTTAACACATCTTTAAAGCGGCAATTTACAGTCAATATAAGAAAGCAATTGAGGAGAGGTTTCTGGTAATTCAGAATTTTCCGTTACAGTCAATATAAGAAAGCAATTGAGCAGAGGTTTCTGGTAATTCAGAATTTTCCGTTAACACATCTTTAAAGCCGCAATTTACAGTCTATATAAGAAAACAATTGCGGAGAGGTTTCTGGTAATTCAGAATTTTCCGTTAACACATCGTTAAAGCGGCAATTTACAGTCAATATAAGAAAGCAATTGAGGAGAGGTTTCTGGTAATTCAGAATTTTCCGTTAACACATCTTTAAAGCGGCAATTTACAGTCAATATAAGAAAGCAATTGAGCAGAGGTTTCTGGTAATTCAGAATTTTCCGTTAACATATCTTTGTTGGAAATAAAATTATTTAAAATAAATTTAGTCCAACATGCACGTGCATAGATAGCCCCAGGGGATAGCGAGAGGCAATCTCAAGCCTTGAGACGATACTTAGGCCCCAGGGGATATAGGGGGGTCGGAAAAGTTGAAGGGTCAGTTCCCAAGAAGGGAGCGAAGTAACGTTCACCTGACGGAATAGATGAACCCCTCAGAAGGTCAAGTGACCTTGGCATCAGCGGACAAGGTGAAGCTCAGAAGGTCAGGGGTTTTTCACTGGTCAAGAGTTGTGGAGTACGGGTAGCGACAAGGAACAGACGTGGGTATTGAGTGCCGAGTATGACGAGAGAGAAATGAAATATGCCCAACGTTGTCAAACGGAGAGCCGAGTTCGGATAGCGCCAGTCAGCTCAATTAGGTGTATATGCCCAGCGTTGAAAACCTGAAAGACATATGGAGATACCAGATAAGTTATTTTCCTTTTCCCTTTTATTGCATGTACTTGCTTAAATTAATTCATAACCCTATTTAGAGCACGTGGCGTGTGTATTGGTCATGATAAAACAATGAAAACCCAGTTAGCTAGGTAAAACATTTAGGTAAAGCATAGGAGAAAAGGAACTGGAAGAAAAATGAATCACTAAGCTTTGCACTTATATATATAGATAGATGTATGCAGAAATGATCGGAGACGTTATAGAGAAAAATCGTAATAAAAGTAAATTTTATGTGTAAGGTATTGTTAACGGCTGCACCCACGCACGTGGTACCTTAGTGTTCCTAATTCTCTCGTATTAAACCATTTTTATTACTTCCACATAAGACTCCTGTTTGTTTTCCTTAAAACCACACAAGACATAAGTTAAGGTATGTGTAAACTAAGATATGTGTTTATGTTTCTAATTTCTTTCACGAGCGGCACCTTTATTCCCCAACCATTCCAGTGACGGGATAAAGGTGAATCACAACTCCGTGCTTTATTATATGCCAGTGCATATAAGGGGCACGTTTTTGTCCATATACGATCACTGTAGAACAAAAGTACCATAGTTATAAAAAGGCACGATAAAGTAAATTTAATCGGTAAATGATCTGTAACTGATGCACCTATAATTTGTTCATAATAATAAATATAACAATAAAATTAACACCTTGTATTTAACATTGATGACAGTAACACGTGTTCCAATGAATAGCATCAACACGTGTTCCATTGTTCATAACTTTAACACGTGTTTTGTATTAGAATGTAACGTTGGTACAGATTAACGTTTGAAGATTTATGGTGAATTGTTTCATAAAGTATATAACTATGGTGAATTGGTATGAGCTAAATATTTGTTTATAACATATGATTATTATGATAATAAATATTTTAAAATAACGGAGAATATAACATCTTTATAGCCGCAATTTACAGTCTATATAAGAAAACAATTGCGGAGAGGTTTCTGGTAATTCAGAATTTTCCGTTAACACATCGTTAAAGCGGCAATTTACAGTCAATATAAGAAAGCAATTGAGGAGAGGTTTCTGGTAATTCAGAATTTTCCGTTAACACATCGTTAAAGCGGCAATTTACAGTCAATATAAGAAAGCAATTGAGGAGAGGTTTCTGGTAATTCAGAATTTTCCGTTAACACATCGTTAAAGCGGCAATTTACAGTCAATATAAGAAAGCAATTGAGGAGAGGTTTCTGGTAATTCAGAATTTTCCGTTAACACATCGTTAAAGCGGCAATTTACAGTCAATATAAGAAAGCAATTGAGGAGAGGTTTCTGGTAATTCAGAATTTTCCGTTAACACATCGTTAAAGCGGCAATTTACAGTCAATATAAGAAAGCAATTGAGCAGAGGTTTCTGGTAATTCAGAATTTTCCGTTAACACATCGTTAAAGCGGCAATTTACAGTCAAAATAAGAAAAGCAATTGAGGAGAGGTTTCTGGTAATTCAGAATTTTCCGTTAACACGCCTTAAAAGCGGCAATTTACGGTCACTATCAGAAAGGAATTGCAGAAAGGTTTCTGAAAATTCGGAATTTTAGTTAACACATAATAAAAACCGCAATTTACTGTGAATATAAGAAAAAATTGCAGAAAGATTTCTGAAAATTTAAAATTTTTCGTTAATACATCTTAAAAACTTCAACTTAACGTTAAAATAAGAAGGAAATGTGCGAAAAGGTTTCTGAAAATTCATTTTTGGAGTACGAGAAATCCGTGAAATTCAGAATTTTTTCCGTCACTTCGCGGAAAAGGTTGCATCAGAAATATTCTTTTTTAATTCACGAAATGTATCACAGAAAGTGGCTCGCGAATTTCAGATTTTTTTTTTTTTTTTTTTTTACAGTGTACACTTGGGAATCTTATTTTACTTCATACCACAAAGTTGTTAGGGTGCCAGGGATTCAGGGAATAAATTATCTACATATAATACCTGGATATTATTTTCTTTTTTTTATTTTTTTTATTTTGGAGTTTCACTTAACTTTCTGTTTTTCAATGTGACTCTTCACGTAGCCATCAGAATGTAAAATCACTCAATACAGGATAGACAAAGCCCTGCCAAGCAAGCTCCTGTTAAATGATAGGTATTATTTCTCGTTATCATCAGAAAACTGGCAACGGTCTGTTTTTGTTAGTCGTTTTACGAAACAAGCCACAAATCACCACTTCTGTGAGACAGCTCGTAAGTTGTTCCCAACATACGCTAAATTGTTAAGAATAATAATGCCTCCGTTATTTTGTATCGGTTCCCAGGTGGTTTCCGGAGTTTTTGTTAATGCGCAACAAGAGTGTTTAACGTGAGGTTCATTAACGTTAACCTCTCTTTCGAGTGATTGACGGAAAGATCAATTATTCAAGCCTGAAGTGCCCGGCGCAGGAAGCGACGTCAGCGAGCCGTCATTGGGAAGATGTGAAGATTCAATTACTGACCTTGTGTTGAAAAAAAAAAAATAATAATAATTATGCTCCTCCTTAGCCCGTGCTGATTCTTGACAGTTTCAGAAAAGCAAGAATACTGTATAAGCATGCTATTATATAGCAGAAGTTCTTTCACACCGTTTGAAGGTAACACTGGACGTGGCTCAACCGAGAGAACAAGCTGGATTCAGGAGTGGCTACAGCACAATAGATCATATCCACGTGCTGAGAGAACTAATTGAAAGAGCGAGG
Source organism: Macrothele yani (assembly GCA_039090855.1). Taxonomy (NCBI): domain Eukaryota; kingdom Metazoa; phylum Arthropoda; class Arachnida; order Araneae; family Macrothelidae; genus Macrothele; species Macrothele yani. Next base: position 7,819,839 of record CM077034.1, read on the forward strand.
GAATTAAACTTCCATTGTGCATGGCTTTTATCGATTATGAAAAAGCCTTTGATTCGGTGAAACCATCAGCAGTTACAATAGCTCTGAAATCCTGCGGTATTGAAGATGCATACATTAATATTATTAATAACATCTATGAAAATGCAAGTGCAAAGATTCGGCTGTTTGAAAATACAACACACATAAAAATTGGAAAAGGGAGTGAGACAAGGTGACACCATATCTCCGAAGCTCTTTAATGCCACATTGGAGGGTGTTTTTCAGTCACTGAGCTGGGAAAACAAAGGGATAAAGATTAATGGAGATTATCTAACCTACCTTCGTTTTGCTGATGACGTAGTCATTTTTGCAACTAGCCCATCAGAGCTGCAGAGTATGATCCAGGAACTTGCTGACAAGAGTGAAGAAGTGGGATTAAAAATGAACTTTCAGAAGACAAAAGTGATGTTCAATGCTTTTACAAGAAATGAAGATTTATCGATTGATGGAGAAAAGCTGGAGATAACAGACACGTACGTTTATCTTGGACAGCAGATATCAAGTGAGGGTCACATTGATGAAGAAATTAATCGGCGTACAAAACTTGCCTGGAGAGCTTTTGGAAGAAACAGCATAATTTTCAAGAGCAATATGCCATTATGTCTTAAAAGAAAAGTGTTTGATCAATGCATCCTTCCAGTGCTTACGTATGGTGCAGAGACGTGGACCTTAACTAAAAGAGACATACAAAGGCTGCAGAAAACACAAAGCAGCATGGAAAGGTGCATGCTTGATGTAACCAGGAGAGATAAGAAGAGGAACTCGTGGATCCGAAAAATGACAAGAGTGGAAGACATCATGATCAGAGTTAAATCCCAGAAATGGCAATGGGCTGGACATACTGCCAGAAGGACAGATCATCGATGGACAGGCGAAATTTTAAATTGGATACCAAGAGACATTAAAAGACCCAGAAGAAGACCACGTGGGAGATGGGTGGATGAAATTTGAAAGTGTGCGGGAGTGACATGGAGGAGACTGGCACAAGATAGACCGTTGTGGAGGAAACTTGGGGGGACCTACGCCCAGCAGTGGATTGATAATAGTTGACAATGATGATGATGATGATGACATAGTAGAAAAAAAAACGGTTTTATGCCATCCCAATTTTATGTACACAATGCGTAATTAAGTAACAAGGCTGAATTAAAAAAAATAAATAAAACAGCGTGAACACTTTCGTGAATATACTAGGGGCATCCTGAAAGTAATGCGTCCTCCTTTATAACTTCTGAAATTTTGAAGCGATTTTAATGAAACTGCGCTGCGTCGCATAAATATAGAGACAGAACAATTTCTCGAATAAAAAAGAAACAACAACGAGATGAAATGTACACCTCATATTTATAGCAAAAATTGGACAGGACAAGGGCCGGCTGGACCATAGCTGGTTGCCCCGGGTCCCGCGCCTTTAGGGGGCCCGCAGTTTAGAAAACAAAATAATTTTCGGTAAAAAAACATGTAACTACATTTTTTTATTTGTAACTTTCGGGGCGCAAGGTCCTTCAAAATATATTTTTAAAGTTTTTTGTTTGTTTCCAATCTCCCCATTTTTGAATACATTATCATCCCCCCTGTTCGTCGTAAGGACACTGAGATTTGCGGATTCGAAATGATTTTTGTAATCACCTTAATCTTTTCCGCATTCACGAAATAGCAAATTAAATTTCATCATTTTGTGGTCCCCCTACTTTTATATATCCAACAATTTGTGTGAAAACCTGATACTTAAAATTTAAGGAAATAAAAAGAACAATATCCAAGTTGCTTTCGGACTAAACATGGAGGCCACTTTTCCAACATTACAAGAAATTGAAAAAAAAAAAAAAAAAAAAGGCAACTTTCATATATGAACGCGTATAAAAGTTTACAATGTCACTAATTTGTCAGTTACTCCACTGTGCATTAAAAACCAATCACTAAACATGTATCAGGGGAAAAAACTGTTTATGCTAATTTATTTTAGAGGGATCCTTATTATATTTCCTATACAAAAATACTCGCTAAGCAGGTATCTTTTTATCATTTTGTGAATAAGCTGTTATAAGAGTCACAATGCAACCTGAACCTCTTCTCCCGGGAAAGAAAATCGTAGATTTTAACACTTTTCACTCTCTATCTCTCTCTCTCTCTCTCTTTCTCTATCTCTCTTTCTCTCTCTCCCTCTCATGTTCTCTCTTTCTCTATCTCTCTTTATCTCTCTCTCTTTCTTTCTATCTTTCTCTATCTTTTTCCCTCTCTTTTCTCTCTTTATCTATCTCTTTCTCTCTCTCTCTCTCCCTTCCTCTCTCTATTTCTCTTTCTCTCTCTCTCTCCCTTCCTCTCTCTATTTCTCTTTCTCTCTCTCTCTCTCTCTCTCTCTCTCTCTCTCTCTCTCTCTCTCTCTCTCTCTCTTTTCTCTCTCTCTGAACTTTCAGTCCGTATTATGGTCTTTTTCTTAAGCTTAAAGCAAATACTTCTTTGAGAAAATCGTTTTGTCTTAAAGGTAGTGTTCGTGTGTCTTTCTCTCTCTCTCTCTCTCTCTCTCTCTGAACTTTCAGTTTGTATTATGGTCTTTTTCTTAAGCTTAAAGCAAATACTTCTTTGAGATAATCGTTTTGTCTTTACGGTAGCGGTCGTGTGTCTTCCTCTCTCTCTCTCTCTGAACTTTCAGTCCGTATTATGATCTTTTCTTAAGCTTAAAGCAAATACTTCTTTGAGATAATCGTTTTGTCTTTATGGTAGTGTTCGTGTGTCTTCCTCTCTCTCTCTCTCTCTCTCTCTCTCTGAACTTTCAGTCCGTATTATGGTCTTTTTGTTAAGCTTAAAGCAAATGCTTCTTTGAGATAATCGTTTTGTCTTTACGGTAGTGTTCGTGTGTCTTCCTCTCTCTCTCTCTCTCTCTCTCTCTCTCTCTTTCTCTCTCTCTGAACTTTCAGTCCGTATTATGGTCTTTTTCTTAAGCTTAAAGCAAATACTTCTTTGAGAAAATCGGTTTGTCTTAAAGGTAGTGTTCGTGTGTCTTCCTCTCTCTCTCTCTCTGAACTTTCAGTCCGTATTATGGTCTTTTTCTTAAGCTTAAAGCAAATACTTCTTTGACATAATTGTTCGTGTGTCTTCCTCTCTCTCTCTCTCTCTGAACTTTCAGTCCGTATTATGGTCTTTTTTTTAAGCTTAAAGTAAATACTTCTTTGAGATAATCGTTTTGTCTTTACGGTAGTGTTCGTGTGTCTTCCTCTCTCTCTCTCTCTCTCTCTGAACTTTCAGTCCGTATTATGGTCTTTTTCTTAAGCTTAAAGCAAATACTTCTTTGAGATAATCGTTTTGTCTTTACGGTAGTGTTCGTGTGTCTTCCTCTCTCTCTCTCTCTGAACTTTCAGTCCGTATTATGGTCTTTTTCTTAAGCTTAAAGCAAATACTTCTTTGAGATAATCGTTTTGTCTTTACGGTAGTGTTCGTGTGTCTTCCTCTCTCTCTCTCTCTGAACTTTCAGTCCGTATTATGGTCTTTTTCTTAAGCTTAAAGCAAATACTTCTTTGAGATAATCGTTTTGTCTTTACGGTAGTGTTCGTGTGTCTTCCTCTCTCTCTCTCTCTGAACTTTCAGTCCGTATTATGGTCTTTTTCTTAAGCTTAAAGCAAATACTTCTTTGAGATAATCGTTTTGTCTTTACGGTAGTGTTCGTGTGTCTTCCTCTCTCTCTCTCTCTCTCTCTCTCTCTCTCTCTCTCTCTCTCTCTCTCTCTCTCTCTCCGAACTTTCAGTCCGTATTATGGTCTTTTTCTTAAGCTTAAAGCAAATACTTCTTTGAGATAATCGTTTTGTCTTTACGGTAGTGTTCGTGTGTCTTCCTCTCTCTCTCTCTCTGAACTTTCAGTCCGTATTATGGTCTTTTTCTTAAGCTTAAAGCAAATACTTCTTTGAGATAATCGTTTTGCCTTTACGGTAGTGTTCGTGTGTCATCCTCTCTCTCTCTCTCTCTCTCTCTCTCTCTCTCTGAACTTTCAGTCCGTATTATGGTCTTTTTCTTAAGCTTAAAGCAAATACTTCTTTGAGAAAATCGGTTTGTCTTAAAGGTAGTGTTCGTGTGTCTTCCTCTCTCTCTCTCTCTGAACTTTCAGTCCGTATTATGGTCTTTTTCTTAAGCTTAAAGCAAATACTTCTTTGACATAATTGTTCGTGTGTCTTCCTCTCTCTCTCTCTCTCTGAACTTTCAGTCCGTATTATGGTCTTTTTTTTAAGCTTAAAGTAAATACTTCTTTGAGATAATCGTTTTGTCTTTACGGTAGTGTTCGTGTGTCTTCCTCTCTCTCTCTCTCTCTCTCTCTCTGAACTTTCAGTCCGTATTATGGTCTTTTTCTTAAGCTTAAAGCAAATACTTCTTTGAGATAATCGTTTTGTCTTTACGGTAGTGTTCGTGTGTCTTCCTCTCTCTCTCTCTCTGAACTTTCAGTCCGTATTATGGTCTTTTTCTTAAGCTTAAAGCAAATACTTCTTTGAGATAATCGTTTTGTCTTTACGGTAGTGTTCGTGTGTCTTCTCTCTCTCTCTCTCTCTCTCTCTCTCTCTCTCTCTCTCTCTCTCTCTCTCTGAACTTTCAGTCCGTATTATGGTCTTTTTCTTAAGCTTAAAGCAAATACTTCTTTGAGATAATCGTTTTGTCTTTACGGTAGTGTTCGTGTGTCTTCCTCTCTCTCTCTCTCTCTCTCTCTCTCTCTCTGAACTTTCAGTCAGTAATATGGTCTTTTTCTTAAGCTTAATGCAAATACTTCTTTGAGATAATCGTTTTGTCTTTACGGTAGTGTTCGTGTGTCTTCCTCTCTCTCTCTCTCTCTCTCTCTGAACTTTCAGTCCGTATTATGGTCTTCTTCTTAAGCTTAAAGTAAATACTTCTTTGAGATAATCGTTTTGTCTTTACGGTAGTGTTCGTGTGTCTTCCTCTCTCTCTCTCTCTCTCTCTCTCTCTCTCTCTCTCTCTCTCTCTCTGAACTTTCAGTCCGTATTATGGTCTTTTTCTTAAGCTTAAAGTAAATACTTCTTTGAGATAATCGTTTTGTCTTTACGGTAGTGTTCGTGTGTCTTCCTCTCTCTCTCTCTCTCTCTCTCTGAACTTTCAGTCCGTATTATGGTCTTTTTCTTAAGCTTAAAGTAAATACTTCTTTGACTTCTTTGAGATAATCGTTTTGTCTTTACGGTAGTGTTCGTGTGTCTTCTCTCTCTCTCTCTCTCTCTCTCTCTCTCTCTGAACTTTCAGTCCGTATTATGGTCTTTTTCTTAAGCTTAAAGTAAATACTTCTTTGAGATAATCGTTTTTTCTTTATTGTAGTGTTCGTGTGTCTTCCTCTCTCTCTCTCTCTCTCTCTCTCTCTGAACTTTCAGTCCGTATTATGGTCTTTTTCTTAAGCTTAAAGTAAATACTTCTTTGAGATAATCGTTTTGTCTTTACGGTAGTGTTCGTGTGTCTTCCTCTCTCTCTCTCTCTCTCTCTCTCTCTCTGAACTTTCAGTCCGTATTATGGTCTTTTTCTTAAGCTTAAAGCAAATACTTCTTTGAGATAATCGTTTTGTCTTTACGGTAGTGTTCCTGTGTCTTCTCTCTCTCTCTCTCTCTCTCTCTCTCTCTCTGAACTTTCAGTCCGTATTATGGTCTTTTTCTTAAGCTTAAAGCAAATACTTCTTTGAGATAATCGTTTTATCTTTACGGTAGTGTTCGTGTGTCTTCCTCTCTCTCTAAACTTTCAGTCCGTATTATGATCTTTTCTTAAGCTTAAAGCAAATACTTCTTTGAGATAATCGTTTTGTCTTTACGGTAGTGTTCGTGTGTCTTCCTCTCTCTCTAAACTTTCAGTCCGTATTATGATCTTTTTCTTAAGCTTAAAGCAAATACTTCTTTGAGATAATCGTTTTGTCTTTACGGTAGTGTTCGTGTGTCTTCCTCTCTCTCTAAACTTTCAGTCCGTATTATGATCTTTTTCTTAAGCTTAAAGCAAATACTTCTTTGAGATAATCGTTTTGTCTTTACGGTAGTGTTCGTTTGTGTTCCTCTCTCTCTGAACTTTCAGTCCGTATTGTGATTTTTTTCTTAAGCTTAAAGCAAATACTTGTTTGAGATAATCGTTTTGTCTTTACGGTAGTGTTCGTTTGTCTTCCTCTCTCTCTGAACTTTCAGTCCGTATTGTGATCTTTTTCTTAAGCTTAAAGTGAATACTTCTTTGAGATAATCGTTTTGTCTTTACAGTAGTGTTCGTGTGTCTTCCTCTCTCTCTCTCTCTCTCTGAACTTTTAGTCCGTATTATGGTCTTTTTCTTAAGCTTAAAGCAAATACTTCTTTGAGATAATCGTTTTGTCTTTACGGTAGTGTTCGTGTGTCTTCCTCTCTCTCTCTCTCTCTCTGAACTTTCAGTCCGTATTATGGTCTTTTTCTTAAGCTTAAAGCAAATACTTCTTTGAGATAATCGTTTTGTCTTTACGGTAGTGTTCGTGTGTCCTCCTCACGAACGATAATTTTCAGAAACGACTTTATTAAAATATGAGATTTATATTTAAGTGCCCACAATAGAGTTTTGCTCTGGGCCCCGAAATGAAATTTCGCCCAGGGCCTCGCGAGAGCTCCATCCGGCCCTATACGCAGCTGCACAATAGTTTGACGGAAACATAACAATTCCAACGCCAAGTACAAGAAAAAACAGAAATACGCTATCTCAAAAATATAAAGACTTACTAGTTATGAGCACCTCCGGTACGAATAGAGGAGCCGTTGTTCCGAATAACACTGAAAATCCGATTGGGCATGCTGTCCACCACGTGATGTAAGTGTTCTGAACGGAGTGCGTACCAGCTTCGTTCAATCTGCGCTTTCAATGCGACCACACTTCAGAACTGCCGTCCATTCGCATACACATCACGAGCTAGGATACCCCAGAGGTTATCGATAGGGTTCAGATCTGGACTGAGTGCTGGCCAATCCATTACGGTCACATGATGAGTGTTACATCAGCTTTTCGTTGATGCAGACCGATGGATAGAGGCATTGTCTTGATGGAACAGAAAATCAACATCCTCTAGAGTTTCGGCAAACGGTAGACGATATCTGCTGAATATGTCCTGATACGTTTCGGAGTTTTGCCTGCCTTGCAGGAAAGCGATATCCGTTGTCCCCATTGAACGCAAAAGTTCCCCAAACCATCACAGATCCCCCTCCTTTCTGTCTGCTGAAGTAGGTGCGTGGCTCGCATCGTAAATTAAGCCAACAGCAGTTCCAACAGTCAGGGCCTTCCAGGTTGAAACTTTTTCTCATCGGTGAAACTACACTGGCGTGCAAAAATTAAGGACGAGACGGTTTTTCGAATGTAACGTCGTGCAGAAGTGCTCCACATCGACTCAAATCATACCATAAGATCCCCAAGATGTAAGAATATGGGACAAGTGAGCAAAACTGTCCAAACAAGGAATCCAAGGATACAAAGGCACTTTATTGAAAAATTAGCTTCGAGCACAACTGGACAGAAGACAGAAACGTCCATGTGGCAGGCGGCTGCCAAGAAAAATCCTGTCTTTAGTAGGGGATATGATCACCCTTGACTGCGTTGCAGGATTTACAACGTCTGTCCATGCTGAGGACAAGGTTGTCAAGGAGCTGTTGAGGCACCGCGGCCCATTTCTCTTGTAGTGCCAATCCAGAGACGTGCTGCTAAGCGCCTCCCGAGAAGGTCCCACACGTGTATAATTGGATTTAGTTCCGGGGACCTTGCGGGCCAATCCATGCGTTGAACATCTTCACTCTCCAACAGCTCTGAGACAGTCACTGTACGTTGAGGTGTAGCGTTGTCGTCCATGAAGAGGAACTCAGGACCCACAGCACCTCTAAATAGACGCACGTGAGGCAGGAGAACCTCGGTACAATAGCGGACACCAGTGACTAAACCTCCTTGGAAGATATGGAGGTCTGTACGACTACCAAGCATGATACCGCCCCAAACGAGAACTCCGCCACCTCCAAACCGGTCCCTTTCGATGATGTTGAAGGTGTGATTGCGTGTTCCCTGCTCTCTCCAGATGTGTATACGTCCAGAATCGCTCGTCAGACTAAATCGGCTCTCATCCGTAAAGAGAACTCGACCCCATTGCTGATGTGTCCAGTTCTTTTGTTCCTGGCACCACAGAATCCACCGTCTCCGATTAGCAGGCGTTAATGGCACACACCGTATTGGTCGTCGTGCAAATAGACCCCCCTTGTGCAGCTTCCTGGCCACGGTAAAACGCGATAACGGACGTCCAGTTGTCTGTTGCATGTGCCTCGTGATTTCTCCCGCTGTCTGCCGTCTGTCTCTTCTCGCCTGTTGGACAATATACCGGTCGTCCGCCGACGTGGTTGCTCGTGGACGACCACTGCTAATCTCTCGGACAGCTGTTCCTGTCGTTTGAAATGCTCTCCAAGCTCGTGAAACGATGCTGTGAGCGATCCCGAATTCCTCGGCCACAGTAGTCACACTTCGACCTTCTTCCAACTTCCCAATGACGCGACCTCGGGTAAAGTCATCCAGATGTCGTCTACTGGATTGCCTGTTGGCCATATCACACTGTGGCAGCAACTCGGCGTTGTTCAAACCGATGTACACCGTGCAATAGCTTTCATCGAATTGCTGAGCGTACACCGCCCGTGTGCTTTATACTTTTTTGACATCCCCCCCCCGTCATGCTGCATATATGCGCATGCCCTATCGTACCGGACCCTAGTCTATCTTCTGAGTGGTCTTTCGGTCCGTTCTGAATGCTCGTTCCGCTGTTATGCTAATTTCTCCTCTTCGTCCTTAATTTTTGCACGCCATTGTATGTAGACTCTCAGTAAAGAGCATAGATCGTTTATTAGAAGCTGTCGATAGTAAGCTCGCGTTGTCCCAGTCAGGTCTCAAGTCTTTTTCAATAACAGTTTTTGACAATGTCGAAGTGGCAGATTTCTTACGGATGACAAAACTGTGTTCAGCCCAACGAATACATAGGCTTCGAAATGTCGAGCCCACATAACAAAGATCTGCCAATTGTCCATTTTTGTCCATTAGAGGGATATTATACACTCCAAAGTGGGAAATCGGTGGAATTATGTCTCTGTCACGTCTAATTACTGAAAAAAAGGTTTTGGATTTTTACACCGAATCCAATAGAGTAATTTTTACAGGTGGTTTTTATAAAGTGACCACAGATTTCTGGCAGTCCATGTTCCCCACGTATTTAATCGTGGGTACATTTCTAGTCAGGGCTGTAAAAGTTTTTCGTTCATGCTGTTGTTCATGTCATTACACTGAAGAGCAATTGAATTAGAAACAGCTGGCGTTATGCAAATATGGCGCTGTGAGCGGCCCTGTAAACGGAAAGCACATGACGTATGCAGCAATCCGACAATATAAGGGGTGATGCGACGGAAATCAGTAAGAGTTGGACGCAGCATGGGTAAGCCGAAGGATCTAAGCGCATTTGATCGTGGGCAAATTGTCGCCGCCCGACGAATGGGTCACTCCATCTCGGAAGTCGTGCAGGCACTGGGATTTTCACGAGCCACTATGTCACGGGTGCACCGTGAGTACATCGAATCCGGTAAAACCATCCCTGCAAGGGCCAACTGCCGTGGACAACAGCGTGTGGATGAGCGGGGTCATCGTCGGCTAGCTCGCATTGTAACAGCGGATAGACGGGCCACAGTGCAAGAAATCACTCGGCAATTTAACGCTGGTGCACAAAAACGTGTAAGCAGCCGCACCATCCAGAACCATCTCCTCGCTATGGAGTACAGAAGCCATAGTCCCACGAGGGCACCGCTGCTGACTGCACATCACAGGCTGCAAAGATTAGCATGGGCGCGGGAACATCGCCACTGGACCCTAGACATGTGGGGAAATGTTGCCCTGAACTGATGAGTCGAGATTCACGTTGGTGCATGCGGATGGCACGATACGAGTACGGTGCAAACCACATGAAGCGATGGATCCTTCTTGCCAGCAGGGTACTCTTCAAGCTGGTGGGGGTGGCATTCTCGTCTGGGGACTGTTTACGTGGACTAAAATGAGACCCCTGGTACGTGTGACATCGTCCCTCACAGGTCAACGTTACCGGGATATCCTGGACGACCATTTGCTCCCGTTTGTGCGTCTTCAACATCCCACTGGGGACCTCATCCTGCAACAAGACAATGCAGCTCCCGAATTGTATCCGAATGGTTGGATGAACACTCCAGCGATGTGACCTCGCTTCCTTGGCCAGCTAGGTCACCTGATCTCAATCGAGCACATCTGGGATGCCATCGAGAGAGATGACCCCCCTACATCAAATCTTCGTGAACTGTGGGAGCTTGTTCAGGGGTCGTGGATCCGTATGGCTTCCCAAGGCTTCCGGTGTCTTGTCGAGTCCATGCCGAGACGAATCGCCGCCGTCATCAGGGCGAAAGGGGGTGCTACACATTTCTAGACAGGTATCTCTAATTCAATTGTTCTTCAGTGTAGTTAATACCTTCCAGCCTGGTAAACTGTGAAGTGCTAAAAAAAATCGCAAAATCATTTCCTTACTACGTTCGTTCCCAAGTGCTGACTAGATATTTGGGAAATATCCAGTATGTAGTTTTTTGGAAACCTTCCAGATTTCTAGCTGCAACACAAACCGAAAGAAATCTCACCCCGCAATCGTGATTAACAAATTTACGCATCAAACTGTCGGTCGGATTTTCAGATTTCTTTTCATCTTTCTTCATTTTGTAGCAATTCCCCCTTTCATTTGATGATTTTTTTATTATTTTTTTTTTGGCGAAGTTTTAATATTAATAGATTTGTTCCGTGTCAATTACTTCAAAGGAATCCAAAACGCAACTTCCGTTGGTCGCAGTTAATTCAGAAAACTAATTAGTCGTTTCGAATTAATTCCTTTGATCAGGTGAACGTGAAATTACACGATATCACATCATCCTATTTCATTTATGCTGAGCCTTTCACAAAGCGGTAGTAATCTTTTGGAATTTCTATTCCATTGCAGAAGCATCGGAATATCTTATTCGACCGCAAACGCTAACGAATATGAATCATACAAATTTTGAAGATGACAATCCGATTTTTGGCGTAAATGTGACAAGGATGGTAAGTCAGATAATATTTGAAAACTTGAAAAATTTCATCATCCTGGAGCGGGACTCGAACCCGCGTCTCCCAGAAAACGCCTAGGTATGCCAACCACTACACCACCCAGAACGACCAAGTTTCAAGTTTCCGATCAATTTGAATTTAACCATCACAGGATTCGCTAGTCGAAGCAACCGGCATTCATGTTTAGCGAATCTGGAGGTTAAGAATCTTATCCCGTGTTTGCCCGGAGAAGCAGATAAATCATGAAAGAAATACGGGATTACGCCATATAATACAAATTTTGAAGATGACAATCCGATTTTTGGCGTAAATGTGACAAGGATGGTAAGTCAGATAATATCTGAAAACTTGAAAATTTTCATCGTCCTGGAGCGGGACTCGAATCCGCGTCTCCTAGAAATCTCCCGGGTATGCTAACCACTACACCACTCAGAACGAGCAAGTTTCAAGTTTCCGATCAATTTGAATTTAAACATCACAGGATTCGCTAGTCGAAGCAACCGGCATTCATGTTTAGCGAATCTGGAGGTTAAGAATCTTCTCCCGTGTTTGCCCGGAGAAGCAGATAAATCATGAAAGAAATACGGGATTACGCCATATAATACAAATTTTGAAGATGACAATCCGATTTTTGGCGTAAATGTGATAAGGATGGTAAGTCAGATAATATCCGAAAACTTGAAAATTTTCATCGTCCTGGAGCGGGACTCGAATCCGCGTCTCCTAGAAATCTCCCGGGTATGCTAACCACTACACCACTCAGAACGAGCAAGTTTCAAGTTTCCGATCAATTTGAATTTAACCATCACAGGATTCGCTAGTCGAAGCAACCGGGATGGATTCTTAACCTCCAGATTCGCTAAACATGAATGCCGGTTGCTTCGACTAGCGAATCCTGTGATGTTTAAATTCAAATTGATCGGAAACTTGAAACTTGCTCGTTCTGAGTGGTGTAGTGGTTAGCATACCCGGGAGATTTCTAGGAGACGCGGATTCGAGTCCCGCTCCAGGACGATGAAAATTTTCAAGTTTTCGGATATTATCTGACTTACCATCCTTATCACATTTACGCCAAAAATCGGATTGTCATCTTCAAAATTTGTATTATATGGCGTAATCCCGTATTTCTTTCATGATTTATCTGCTTCTCCGGGCAAACACGGGAGAAGATTCTTAACCTCCAGATTCGCTAAACATGAATGCCGGTTGCTTCGACTAGCGAATCCTGTCATGTTTAAATTCAAATTGATCGGAAACTTGAAACTTGGTCGTTCTGAGTGGTGTAGTGGTTAGCATACCCGGGAGATTTCTAGGAGACGCGGATTCGAGTCCCGCTCCAGGACGATGAAAATTTTCAAGTTTTCGGATATTATCTGACTTACCATCCTTGTGACATTTACGCCAAAAATCGGATTGTCATCTTCAAAATTTGTATTATATGGCGTAATCCCGTATTTCTTTCATGATTTATCTGCTTCTCCGGGCAAACACGGGAGAAGATTCTTAACCTCCAGATTCGCTAAACATGAATGCCGGTTGCTTCGACTAGCGAATCCTGTCATGTTTAAATTCAAATTGATCGGAAACTTGAAACTTGGTCGTTCTGAGTGGTGTAGTGGTTAGCATACCCGGGCGTTTTCTGGGAGAAGCGGGTTCGAGTCCCGCTCCAGGACGATGAAAATGTTCAAGTTTTCGGATATTATCTGACTTACCATCCTTATCACATTTACGCCAAAAATCGGATTGTCATCTTCAAAATTTGTATTATATGGCGTAATCCCGTATTTCTTTCATGATTTATCTGCTTCTCCGGGCAAACACGGGAGAAGATTCTTAACCTCCAGATTCGCTAAACATGAATGCCGGTTGCTTCGACTAGCGAATCCTGTGATGGTTAAATTCAAATTGATCGGAAACTTGAAACTTGGTCGTTCTGAGTGGTGTAGTGGTTAGCATACCCGGGAGATTTCTAGGAGACGCGGATTCGAGTCCCGCTCCAGGACGATGAAAATTTTCAAGTTTTCGGATATTATCTGACTTACCATCCTTATCACATTTACGCCAAAAATCGGATTGTCATCTTCAAAATTTGTATTATATGGCGTAATCCCGTATTTCTTTCATGATTTATCTGCTTCTCCGGGCAAACACGGGAGAAGATTCTTAACCTCCAGATTCGCTAAACATGAATGCCGGTTGCTTCGACTAGCGAATCCTGTCATGTTTAAATTCAAATTGATCGGAAACTTGAAACTTGGTCGTTCTGAGTGGTGTAGTGGTTAGCATACCCGGGAGATTTCTAGGAGACGCGGATTCGAGTCCCGCTCCAGGACGATGAAAATTTTCAAGTTTTCGGATATTATCTGACTTACCATCCTTGTCACATTTACGCCAAAAATCGGATTGTCATCTTCAAAATTTGTATTATATGGCGTAATCCCGTATTTCTTTCATGATTTATCTGCTTCTCCGGGCAAACACGGGAGAAGATTCTTAACCTCCAGATTCGCTAAACATGAATGCCGGTTGCTTCGACTAGCGAATCCTGTCATGTTTAAATTCAAATTGATCGGAAACTTGAAACTTGGTCGTTCTGAGTGGTGTAGTGGTTAGCATACCCGGGAGATTTCTAGGAGACGCGGATTCGAGTCCCGCTCCAGGACGATGAAAATTTTCAAGTTTTCGGATATTATCTGACTTACCATCCTTGTGACATTTACGCCAAAAATCGGATTGTCATCTTCAAAATTTGTATTATATGGCGTAATCCCGTATTTCTTTCATGATTTATCTGCTTCTCCGGGCAAACACGGGAGAAGATTCTTAACCTCCAGATTCGCTAAACATGAATGCCGGTTGCTTCGACTAGCGAATCCTGTCATGTTTAAATTCAAATTGATCGGAAACTTGAAACTTGGTCGTTCTGAGTGGTGTAGTGGTTAGCATACCCGGGCGTTTTCTGGGAGACGCGGATTCGAGTCCCGCTCCAGGACGATGAAAATTTTCAAGTTTTCGGATATTATCTGACTTACCATCCTTATCACATTTACGCCAAAAATCGGATTGTCATCTTCAAAATTTGTATTATATGGCGTAATCCCGTATTTCTTTCATGATTTATCTGCTTCTCCGGGCAAACACGGGATAAGATTCTTAACCTCCAGATTCGCTAAACATGAATGCCGGTTGCTTCGACTAGCGAATCCTGTGATGGTTAAATTCAAATTGATCGGAAACTTGAAACTTGGTCGTTCTGAGTGGTGTAGTGGTTAGCATACCCGGGAGATTTCTAGGAGACGCGGATTCGAGTCCCGCTCCAGGACGATGAAAATTTTCAAGTTTTCGGATATTATCTGACTTACCATCCTTATCACATTTACGCCAAAAATCGGATTGTCATCTTCAAAATTTGTATTATATGGCGTAATCCCGTATTTCTTTCATGATTTATCTGCTTCTCCGGGCAAACACGGGAGAAGATTCTTAACCTCCAGATTCGCTAAACATGAATGCCGGTTGCTTCGACTAGCGAATCCTGTCATGTTTAAATTCAAATTGATCGGAAACTTGAAACTTGGTCGTTCTGAGTGGTGTAGTGGTTAGCATACCCGGGAGATTTCTAGGAGACGCGGATTCGAGTCCCGCTCCAGGACGATGAAAATTTTCAAGTTTTCGGATATTATCTGACTTACCATCCTTATCACATTTACGCCAAAAATCGGATTGTCATCTTCAAAATTTGTATTATATGGCGTAATCCCGTATTTCTTTCATGATTTATCTGCTTCTCCGGGCAAACACGGGAGAAGATTCTTAACCTCCAGATTCGCTAAACATGAATGCCGGTTGCTTCGACTAGCGAATCCTGTCATGTTTAAATTCAAATTGATCGGAAACTTGAAACTTGGTCGTTCTGAGTGGTGTAGTGGTTAGCATACCCGGGAGATTTCTAGGAGACGCGGATTCGAGTCCCGCTCCAGGACGATGAAAATTTTCAAGTTTTCGGATATTATCTGACTTACCATCCTTGTCACATTTACGCCAAAAATCGGATTGTCATCTTCAAAATTTGTATTATATGGCGTAATCCCGTATTTCTTTCATGATTTATCTGCTTCTCCGGGCAAACACGGGAGAAGATTCTTAACCTCCAGATTCGCTAAACATGAATGCCGGTTGCTTCGACTAGCGAATCCTGTCATGTTTAAATTCAAATTGATCGGAAACTTGAAACTTGGTCGTTCTGAGTGGTGTAGTGGTTAGCATACCCGGGAGATTTCTAGGAGACGCGGATTCGAGTCCCGCTCCAGGACGATGAAAATTTTCAAGTTTTCGGATATTATCTGACTTACCATCCTTGTGACATTTACGCCAAAAATCGGATTGTCATCTTCAAAATTTGTATTATATGGCGTAATCCCGTATTTCTTTCATGATTTATCTGCTTCTCCGGGCAAACACGGGAGAAGATTCTTAACCTCCAGATTCGCTAAACATGAATGCCGGTTGCTTCGACTAGCGAATCCTGTCATGTTTAAATTCAAATTGATCGGAAACTTGAAACTTGGTCGTTCTGAGTGGTGTAGTGGTTAGCATACCCGGGCGTTTTCTGGGAGACGCGGATTCGAGTCCCGCTCCAGGACGATGAAAATTTTCAAGTTTTCGGATATTATCTGACTTACCATCCTTATCACATTTACGCCAAAAATCGGATTGTCATCTTCAAAATTTGTATTATATGGCGTAATCCCGTATTTCTTTCATGATTTATCTGCTTCTCCGGGCAAACACGGGATAAGATTCTTAACCTCCAGATTCGCTAAACATGAATGCCGGTTGCTTCGACTAGCGAATCCTGTGATGGTTAAATTCAAATTGATCGGAAACTTGAAACTTGGTCGTTCTGAGTGGTGTAGTGGTTAGCATACCCGGGAGATTTCTAGGAGACGCGGATTCGAGTCCCGCTCCAGGACGATGAAAATTTTCAAGTTTTCGGATATTATCTGACTTACCATCCTTATCACATTTACGCCAAAAATCGGATTGTCATCTTCAAAATTTGTATTATATGGCGTAATCCCGTATTTCTTTCATGATTTATCTGCTTCTCCGGGCAAACACGGGAGAAGATTCTTAACCTCCAGATTCGCTAAACATGAATGCCGGTTGCTTCGACTAGCGAATCCTGTCATGTTTAAATTCAAATTGATCGGAAACTTGAAACTTGGTCGTTCTGAGTGGTGTAGTGGTTAGCATACCCGGGAGATTTCTAGGAGACGCGGATTCGAGTCCCGCTCCAGGACGATGAAAATTTTCAAGTTTTCGGATATTATCTGACTTACCATCCTTATCACATTTACGCCAAAAATCGGATTGTCATCTTCAAAATTTGTATTATATGGCGTAATCCCGTATTTCTTTCATGATTTATCTGCTTCTCCGGGCAAACACGGGAGAAGATTCTTACCGTCCAGATTCGCTAAACATGAATGCCGGTTGCTTCGACTAGCGAATCCTGTGATGGTTAAATTCAAATTGATCGGAAACTTGAAACTTGGTCGTTCTGAGTGGTGTAGTGGTTAGCATACCCGGGAGATTTCTAGGAGACGCGGATTCGAGTCCCGCTCCAGGACGATGAAAATTTTCAAGTTTTCGGATATTATCTGACTTACCATCCTTGTTACAATTACGCCAAAAATCGAATTGTCATCTTCAAAATTTGTATTATATGGCGTAATCCCGTATTTCTTTCATGATTTATCTGCTTCTCCGGGCAAACACGGGAGAAGATTCTTAACCTCCAGATTCGCTAAACATGAATGCCGGTTGCTTCGACTAGCGAATCCTGTCATGTTTAAATTCAAATTGATCGGAAACTTGAAACTTGGTCGTTCTGAGTGGTGTAGTGGTTAGCATACCCGGGAGATTTCTAGGAGACGCGGATTCGAGTCCCGCTCCAGGACGATGAAAATTTTCAAGTTTTCGGATATTATCTGACTTACCATCCTTGTCACATTTACGCCAAAAATCGGATTGTCATCTTCAAAATTTGTATTATATGGCGTAATCCCGTATTTCTTTCATGATTTATCTGCTTCTCCGGGCAAACACGGGAGAAGATTCTTAACCTCCAGATTCGCTAAACATGAATGCCGGTTGCTTCGACTAGCGAATCCTGTGATGGTTAAATTCAAATTGATCGGAAACTTCAGACTTGGTTGTTCTGGGTGGTGTAGTGGTTAGCATACCCGGGCGTTTTCTGGGAGACGCGGGTTCGAGTCCCGCTCCAGGACGATGAAAATGTTCAAGTTTTCGGATATTATCTGACTTACCATCCTTATCACATTTACGCCAAAAATCGGATTGTCATCTTCAAAATTTGTATTATATGGCGTAATCCCGTATTTCTTTCATGATTTATCTGCTTCTCCGGGCAAACACGGGAGAAGATTCTTAACCTCCAGATTCGCTAAACATGAATGCCGGTTGCTTCGACTAGCGAATCCTGTGATGGTTAAATTCAAATTGATCGGAAACTTGAAACTTGGTCGTTCTGGGTGGTGTAGTGGTTAGCATACCCGGGCGTTTTCTGGGAGACGCGGGTTCCAGTCCCGCTCCAGGACGATGAAAATGTTCAAATTTTCGGATATTATCTGACTTACCATCCTTATCACATTTACGCCAAAAATCGGATTGTCATCTTCAAAATTTGTATTATATGGCGTAATCCCGTATTTCTTTCATGATTTATCTGCTTCTCCGGGCAAACACGGGAGAAGATTCTTAACCTCCAGATTCGCTAAACATGAATGCCGGTTGCTTCGACTAGCGAATCCTGTGATGGTTAAATTCAAATTGATCGGAAACTTGAAACTTGGTCGTTCTGGGTGGTGTAGTGGTTAGCATACCCGGGCGTTTTCTGGGAGACGCGGGTTCGAGTCCCGCTCCAGGACGATGAAAATGTTCAAGTTTTCGGATATTATCTGACTTACCATCCTTATCACATTTACGCCAAAAATCGGATTGTCATCTTCAAAATTTGTATTATATGGCGTAATCCCGTATTTCTTTCATGATTTATCTGCTTCTCCGGGCAAACACGGGAGAAGATTCTTAACCTCCAGATTCGCTAAACATGAATGCCGGTTGCTTCGACTAGCGAATCCTGTGATGGTTAAATTCAAATTGATCGGAAACTTGAAACTTGGTCGTTCTGGGTGGTGTAGTGGTTAGCATACCCGGGCGTTTTCTGGGAGACGCGGGTTCGAGGCCCGCTCCAGGACGATGAAAATGTTCAAGTTTTCGGATATTATCTGACTTACCATCCTTATCACATTTACGCCAAAAATCGGATTGTCATCTTCAAAATTTGTATTATATGGCGTAATCCCGTATTTCTTTCATGATTTATCTGCTTCTCCGGGCAAACACGGGAGAAGATTCTTAACCTCCAGATTCGCTAAACATGAATGCCGGTTGCTTCGACTAGCGAATCCTGTGATGGTTAAATTCAAATTGATCGGAAACTTGAAACTTGGTCGTTCTGGGTGGTGTAGTGGTTAGCATACCCGGGCGTTTTCTGGGAGACGCGGGTTCGAGTCCCGCTCCAGGACGATGAAAATGTTCAAGTTTTCGGATATTATCTGACTTACCATCCTTTTCACATTTACGCCAAAAATCGGATTGTCATCTTCAAAATTTGTATTATATGGCGTAATCCCGTATTTCTTTCATGATTTATCTGCTTCTCCGGGCAAACACGGGAGAAGATTCTTAACCTCCAGATTCGCTAAACATGAATGCCGGTTGCTTCGACTAGCGAATCCTGTGATGGTTAAATTCAAATTGATCGGAAACTTGAAACTTGGTCGTTCTGGGTGGTGTAGTGGTTAGCATACCCGGGCGTTTTCTGGGAGACGCGGATTCGAGGCCCGCTCCAGGACGATGAAAATTTTCAAGTTTTCAGATATTATCTGACTTACCATCCTTGTCACATTTACGCCAAAAATCGGATTGTCATCTTCAAAATTTGTATTATATGGCGTAATCCCGTATTTCTTTCATGATTTATCTGCTTCTCCGGGCAAACACGGGAGAAGATTCTTAACCTCCAGATTCGCTAAACATGAATGCCGGTTGCTTCGACTAGCGAATCCTGTGATGTTTAAATTCAAATTGATCGGAAACTTGAAACTTGGTCGTTCTGAGTGGTGTAGTGGTTAGCATACCCGGGCGTTTTCTGGGAGACGCGGATTCGAGTCCCGCTCCAGGACGATGAAAATTTTCAAGTTTTCGGATATTATCTGACTTACCATCCTTATCACATTTACGCCAAAAATCGGATTGTCATCTTCAAAATTTGTATTATATGGCGTAATCCCGTATTTCTTTCATGATTTATCTGCTTCTCCGGGCAAACACGGGAGAAGATTCTTAACCTCCAGATTCGCTAAACATGAATGCCGGTTGCTTCGACTAGCGAATCCTGTCATGTTTAAATTCAAATTGATCGGAAACTTGAAACTTGGTCGTTCTGAGTGGTGTAGTGGTTAGCATACCCGGGCGTTTTCTGGGAGACGCGGATTCGAGTCCCGCTCCAGGACGATGAAAATTTTCAAGTTTTCGGATATTATCTGACTTACCATCCTTATCACATTTACGCCAAAAATCGGATTGTCATCTTCAAAATTTGTATTATATGGCGTAATCCCGTATTTCTTTCATGATTTATCTGCTTCTCCGGGCAAACACGGGAGAAGATTCTTAACCTCCAGATTCGCTAAACATGAATGCCGGTTGCTTCGACTAGCGAATCCTGTGATGTTTAAATTCAAATTGATCGGAAACTTGAAACTTGCTCGTTCTGAGTGGTGTAGTGGTTAGCATACCCGGGAGATTTCTAGGAGACGCGGATTCGAGTCCCGCTCCAGGACGATGAAAATTTTCAAGTTTTCGGATATTATCTGACTTACCATCCTTATCACATTTACGCCAAAAATCGGATTGTCATCTTCAAAATTTGTATTATATGGCGTAATCCCGTATTTCTTTCATGATTTATCTGCTTCTCCGGGCAAACACGGGATAAGATTCTTAACCTCCAGATTCGCTAAACATGAATGCCGGTTGCTTCGACTAGCGAATCCTGTGATGTTTAAATTCAAATTGATCGGAAACTTGAAACTTGGTCGTTCTGGGTGGTGTAGTGGTTAGCATACCCGGGCGTTTTCTGGGAGACGCGGGTTCGAGTCCCGCTCCAGGACGATGAAAATTTTCAAGTTTTCGGATATTATCTGACTTACCATCCTTATCACATTTACGCCAAAAATCGGATTGTCATCTTCAAAATTTGTATTATATGGCGTAATCCCGTATTTCTTTCATGATTTATCTGCTTCTCCGGGCAAACACGGGAGAAGATTCTTAACCTCCAGATTCGCTAAACATGAATGCCGGTTGCTTCGACTAGCGAATCCTGTCATGTTTAAATTCAAATTGATCGGAAACTTGAAACTTGGTCGTTCTGAGTGGTGTAGTGGTTAGCATACCCGGGCGTTTTCTGGGAGACGCGGATTCGAGTCCCGCTCCAGGACGATGAAAATTTTCAAGTTTTCGGATATTATCTGACTTACCATCCTTATCACATTTACGCCAAAAATCGGATTGTCATCTTCAAAATTTGTATTATATGGCGTAATCCCGTATTTCTTTCATGATTTATCTGCTTCTCCGGGCAAACACGGGAGAAGATTCTTAACCTCCAGATTCGCTAAACATGAATGCCGGTTGCTTCGACTAGCGAATCCTGTGATGGTTAAATTCAAATTGATCGGAAACTTGAAACTTGGTCGTTCTGGGTGGTGTAGTGGTTAGCATACCCGGGCGTTTTCTGGGAGACGCGGGTTCGAGTCCCGCTCCAGGACGATGAAAATGTTCAAGTTTTCGGATATTATCTGACTTACCATCCTTATCACATTTACGCCAAAAATCGGATTGTCATCTTCAAAATTTGTATTATATGGCGTAATCCCGTATTTCTTTCATGATTTATCTGCTTCTCCGGGCAAACACGGGAGAAGATTCTTAACCTCCAGATTCGCTAAACATGAATGCCGGTTGCTTCGACTAGCGAATCCTGTGATGGTTAAATTCAAATTGATCGGAAACTTGAAACTTGGTCGTTCTGGGTGGTGTAGTGGTTAGCATACCCGGGCGTTTTCTGGGAGACGCGGGTTCGAGGCCCTCTCCAGGACGATGAAAATGTTCAAGTTTTCGGATATTATCTGACTTACCATCCTTATCACATTTACGCCAAAAATCGGATTGTCATCTTCAAAATTTGTATTATATGGCGTAATCCCGTATTTCTTTCATGATTTATCTGCTTCTCCGGGCAAACACGGGAGAAGATTCTTAACCTCCAGATTCGCTAAACATGAATGCCGGTTGCTTCGACTAGCGAATCCTGTCATGTTTAAATTCAAATTGATCGGAAACTTGAAACTTGGTCGTTCTGAGTGGTGTAGTGGTTAGCATACCCGGGCGTTTTCTGGGAGACGCGGATTCGAGTCCCGCTCCAGGACGATGAAAATTTTCAAGTTTTCGGATATTATCTGACTTACCATCCTTATCACATTTACGCCAAAAATCGGATTGTCATCTTCAAAATTTGTATTATATGGCGTAATCCCGTATTTCTTTCATGATTTATCTGCTTCTCCGGGCAAACACGGGAGAAGATTCTTAACCTCCAGATTCGCTAAACATGAATGCCGGTTGCTTCGACTAGCGAATCCTGTGATGGTTAAATTCAAATTGATCGGAAACTTGAAACTTGGTCGTTCTGGGTGGTGTAGTGGTTAGCATACCCGGGCGTTTTCTGGGAGACGCGGGTTCGAGTCCCGCTCCAGGACGATGAAAATGTTCAAGTTTTCGGATATTATCTGACTTACCATCCTTATCACATTTACGCCAAAAATCGGATTGTCATCTTCAAAATTTGTATTATATGGCGTAATCCCGTATTTCTTTCATGATTTATCTGCTTCTCCGGGCAAACACGGGAGAAGATTCTTAACCTCCAGATTCGCTAAACATGAATGCCGGTTGCTTCGACTAGCGAATCCTGTCATGTTTAAATTCAAATTGATCGGAAACTTGAAACTTGGTCGTTCTGAGTGGTGTAGTGGTTAGCATACCCGGGCGTTTTCTGGGAGACGCGGATTCGAGTCCCGCTCCAGGACGATGAAAATTTTCAAGTTTTCGGATATTATCTGACTTACCATCCTTATCACATTTACGCCAAAAATCGGATTGTCATCTTCAAAATTTGTATTATATGGCGTAATCCCGTATTTCTTTCATGATTTATCTGCTTCTCCGGGCAAACACGGGAGAAGATTCTTAACCTCCAGATTCGCTAAACATGAATGCCGGTTGCTTCGACTAGCGAATCCTGTGATGGTTAAATTCAAATTGATCGGAAACTTGAAACTTGGTCGTTCTGGGTGGTGTAGTGGTTAGCATACCCGGGCGTTTTCTGGGAGACGCGGGTTCGAGTCCCGCTCCAGGACGATGAAAATGTTCAAGTTTTCGGATATTATCTGACTTACCATCCTTATCACATTTACGCCAAAAATCGGATTGTCATCTTCAAAATTTGTATTATATGGCGTAATCCCGTATTTCTTTCATGATTTATCTGCTTCTCCGGGCAAACACGGGAGAAGATTCTTAACCTCCAGATTCGCTAAACATGAATGCCGGTTGCTTCGACTAGCGAATCCTGTGATGGTTAAATTCAAATTGATCGGAAACTTGAAACTTGGTCGTTCTGGGTGGTGTAGTGGTTAGCATACCCGGGCGTTTTCTGGGAGACGCGGATTCGAGGCCCGCTCCAGGACGATGAAAATTTTCAAGTTTTCAGATATTATCTGACTTACCATCCTTGTCACATTTACGCCAAAAATCGGATTGTCATCTTCAAAATTTGTATTATATGGCGTAATCCCGTATTTCTTTCATGATTTATCTGCTTCTCCGGGCAAACACGGGAGAAGATTCTTAACCTCCAGATTCGCTAAACATGAATGCCGGTTGCTTCGACTAGCGAATCCTGTGATGTTTAAATTCAAATTGATCGGAAACTTGAAACTTGCTCGTTCTGAGTGGTGTAGTGGTTAGCATACCCGGGAGATTTCTAGGAGACGCGGATTCGAGTCCCGCTCCAGGACGATGAAAATTTTCAAGTTTTCGGATATTATCTGACTTACCATCCTTATCACTTTTACGCCAAAAATCGGATTGTCATCTTCAAAATTTGTATTATATGGCGTAATCCCGTATTTCTTTCATGATTTATCTGCTTCTCCGGGCAAACACGGGATAAGATTCTTAACCTCCAGATTCGCTAAACATGAATGCCGGTTGCTTCGACTAGCGAATCCTGTGATGTTTAAATTCAAATTGATCGGAAACTTGAAACTTGGTCGTTCTGGGTGGTGTAGTGGTTAGCATACCCGGGCGTTTTCTGGGAGACGCGGGTTCGAGTCCCGCTCCAGGACGATGAAAATTTTCAAGTTTTCGGATATTATCTGACTTACCATCCTTGTCACATTTACGCCAAAAATCGAATTGTCATCTTCAAAATTTGTATTATATGGCGTAATCCCGTATTTCTTTCATGATTAGATATCATATCAATTTAAATTATAGAAGGTGAGTATAGAAAGTTTGGCAGTATTTGCATAAACGCATGTGCTTCGGCTGGTATGTCACGTGTCTAAACTAGTTCAAGTCGCGCACTGCAGTCAGTCGAAAGGAATGTAAAGTGGGAGTCGTTGCTGAGAACAGCATTGCTCTCAGGTTCGATCCCAGGCAGTTGGAAAGGCTCGAACCACTAAATATCCGCTGTGCGTAAGATGGTCACGTTAATCCGTGGGACCCTGGGGAATAGCCCCCACGGTAATAAATAAGGGAATCTTCCCCCCCCCCCCATTTTACCTCGCTTCCATACCACTTTCCTGTCGGGAACTCTGGCCCAAATCTCCTAGCTTCCTATTTCTAAGGGTTGTTTAAGACCTGGGGTCAGACACTCCCTTCCTAAAATCCTCTACATACACTGGCGGAAAGTGAAAACAGAACACCAACAAGGAATTGGCGGACGATCATGAAATTTACATATGTTAATGGGGTCGAGTTTACGTAGGTGTGATGTTAATTTCGGGACCAACCGGTGAGCGTTTACACCACAGCACGGCATAACATGCTAATTATCGTCGGTGGTATTTAAGGAGTACGGCGAAGTGAATGTAATCAGTCGTCGGCGTACGGACACGTGCGAAGACCCTGAAGAAGCTGCAATGCCTGGACATGGAAGACGTGTACGATTTCAGCAGTTATCGGACTTTGAGCGAGGTCGTCTAGTCGGACTCCGCGAGGCCTGGTGGGTGTATCGTCGTATTGCGGAGCGAATTGGACTGGAAGTATCGGTGGTGGTACGATGGTGGCGTAGATGGTCCGAGGAACATTCCCACACAAGAAGACGTGGAACCGGGAGTCACAGACGGACTGATGAGCGGACCGATCGACGCATAAGAAGAGCGGCGTTGTCAAGCAGAACATCCACTGCGACGCAAATCCGAGCTGCCGTTGCACCTGAGGTGACTGTGCGAACAATCCGCAACCGTCTACTGGATGCAGGACTACTTGCACGTGT
Organism: Macrothele yani; assembly: GCA_039090855.1. NCBI lineage: Eukaryota > Metazoa > Arthropoda > Arachnida > Araneae > Macrothelidae > Macrothele > Macrothele yani. The sequence goes on from CM077034.1 coordinate 7,844,695, forward strand.
GCCTCTGGCATGTGCACCTCTGACTCCAGCCCACCGTCAGGAACGGCTGCAGTGGTGTCACCAACGTCTGCACTGGAGAACGCAATGGCGATTTGTCGTGTTCAGCGATGAAAGCAGATTCAGCTTTGGAGCCTCCGATGGCCGTATGCGTGTTCACACACACACAGGGGAGCTTCTCCACCCTTCTTGCATCCGCCAGCGACACACACAGGGCCTACACCTGGTCTCCTGGTGTGGGGAGCGATCAGCTATCACTCCCGTACACAACTAGTGTTTATACCGGGTACGTTAAACAGCACCTCCTACATCAACAACAAAATTCAGCCCGTTGTTGTGCCATTTGTAAGGTCGGTCCATCGTGGTATTTTCCAGCAAGATAACGCACGCCCACACACGGCACGTGCAACGCAAAATGCACGTGAGACAACTTCCATGGCCACCGGATTTGTACCCCATTGAGCACGAGTGGGATTTTATGGGACAACGACTTATCCGATCTCCACGGCCAGCCACGACCATCCCCGATTTACGTGTCCAGGTTGAGGATGCTTGGAACTCAATACCCCAAACTTACATCCAACATCTGTACGACAGACTCCATGCCAGAATTGCACAGTGTGACGCAGTTCATGGCGGTTCAACCTCGTACTAACCATGTTACATGGATATGTTATTTTTCAGTTTACCAGCAAATACAGCTGTATTTTGCCATAATGTTTTGATCACGTTATCCTCTGTATTCCGTTATTATGCTGTATAAATTTCGTTGGTGTCAGACGTCTCCTTCTTGGTGTTCTTTTTTCACTTTCCAGCCACGACCATCCCCGATTTACGCGTCCAGGTTGAGGATGCTTGGAACTCAATACCCCAAACTTACATCCAACATCTGTACGACAGACTCCATGCCAGAATTGCACAGTGTGACGCAGTTCATGGCGGTTCAACCTCGTACTAACCATGTTACATGGAAATGTTATTTTTCAGTTTACCAGCAAATGCAGCTGTATTTTGCCATAATGTTTTGATCACGTTATCCTCTGTATTCCGTTATGTATAAATTTCGTTGGTATCAGACGTCTCCTTCTTCGTGTTCTTTTTTCACTTTCTAGCCACGACCATCCCCGATTGAGGCGTCCAGGTTGAGGATGCTTGGAACTCAATACCCCAAACTTACATCCAACATCTGTACGACAGACTCCATGCCAGAATTGCACAGTGTGACGCAGTTCATGGCGGTTCAACCTCGTACTAACCATGTTACATGGAAATGTTATTTTTCAGTTTACCAGCAAATGCAGCTGTATTTTGCCATAATGTTTTGATCACGTTATCCTCTGTATTCCGTTATGTATAAATTTCGTTGTATCAGACGTCTCCTTCTTCGTGTTCTTTTTTCACTTTCTAGCCACGACCATCCCCGATTGAGGCGTCCAGGTTGAGGATGCTTGGAACTCAATACCCCAAACTTACATCCAACATCTGTACGACAGACTCCATGCCAGAATTGCACAGTGTGACGCAGTTCATGGCGGTTCAACCTCGTACTAACCATGTTACATGGAAATGTTATTTTTCAGTTTACCAGCAAATACAGCTGTATTTTGCCATAATGTTTTGATCACGTTATCCTCTGTATTCCGTTATGTATAAATTTCGTTGGTATCAGACGTCTCCTTCTTGGTGTTCTTTTTTCACTTTCCAGCCACGACCATCCCCGATTGAGGCGTCCAGGTTGAGGATGCTTGGAACTCAATACTCCAAACTTACATCCAACATCTGTACGACAGACTCCATGCCAGAATTGCACAGTGTGACGCAGTTCATGGCGGTTCAACCTCGTACTAACCATGTTACATATAAATGTTATTTTTCAGTTTACCAGCAAATACAGCTGTATTTTGCCATAATGTTTTGATCACGTTATCCTCTGAATTCCGTTATGTATAAATTTCGTTGGTATCAGACGTCTCCTTCTTGGTGTTCTTTTTTCACTTTCCAGCCACGACCATCCCCGATTGAGGCGTCCAGGTTGAGGATGCTTGGAACTCAATACCCCAAACTTACATCCAACATCTGTACGACAGACTCCATGCCAGAATTGCACAGTGTGACGCAGTTCATGGCGGTTCAACCTCGTACTAACCATGTTACATGGAAATGTTATTTTTCAGTTTACCAGCAAATACAGATGTATTTTGCCATAATGTTTTGATCACGTTATCCTCTGTATTCCGTTATTATGCTGTATAAATTTCGTTGGAATCAGACGTCTCCTTCTTGGTGTTCTTTTTCACTTTCCAGCCACGACCATCCCCGATTGAGGCGTCCAGGTTGAGGATGCTTGGAACTCAATACCCCAAACTTACATCCAACATCTGTACGACAGACTCCATGCCAGAATTGCACAGTGTGACGCAGTTCACGGCATTTCAACCTCGTACTAACCATGTTACATGGAAATGTTATTTTTCAGTTTACCAGCAAATACAGCTGTATTTTGCCATAATGTTTTGATCACGTTATCCTCTGTATTCCGTTATGTATAAATTTCGTTGGTATCAGACGTCTCCTTCTTGGTGTTCTTTTTTCACTTTCCAGCCACGACCATCCCCGATTGAGGCGTCCAGGTTGAGGATGCTTGGAACTCAATACCCCAAACTTACATCCAACATGTGTACGACAGACTCCATGCCAGAATTGCACAGTGTGACGCAGTTCATGGCGGTTCAACCTCGTACTAACCATGTTACATGGAAATGTTATTTTTCAGTTTACCAGCAAATACAGCTGTATTTTGACATAATGTTTTGATCACGTTATCCTCTGAATTCCGTTATGTATAAATTTCGTTGGTATCAGACGTCTCCTTCTTGGTGTTCTTTTTTCACTTTCCAGCCACGACCATCCCCGATTGAGGCGTCCAGGTTGAGGATGCTTGGAACTCAATACCCCAAACTTACATCCAACATCTGTACGACAGACTCCATGCCAGAATTGCACAGTGTGACGCAGTTCACGGCGGTTCAACCTCGTACTAACCATGTTACATGGAAATGTTATTTTTCAGTTTACCAGCAAATACAGCTGTATTTTGCCATAATGTTTTGATCACGTTATCCTCTGTATTCCGTTATGTATAAATTTAGTTGGTATCAGACGTCTCCTTCTTGGTGTTCTTTTTTCACTTTCCAGCCACGACCATCCCCGATTGAGGCGTCCAGGTTGAGGATGCTTGGAACTCAATACCCCAAACTTACATCCAACATCTGTACGACAGACTCCATGCCAGAATTGCACAGTGTGACGCAGTTCATGGCGGTTCAACCTCGTACTAACCATGTTACATGGAAATGTTATTTTTCAGTTTACCAGCAAATACAGCTGTATTTTGCCATAATGTTTTGATCACGTTATCCTCTGTATTCCGTAACGTATAAATTTCGTTGCTATCAGACGTCTCGTTCTTGGTGTTCTTTTTTCACTTTCCAGTCACGACCATCCCCGATTTACGCGTACAGGTTGAGGATGCTTGGAACTCAATACCCCAAACTTACATCCAACATCTGTACGACAGACTCCATGCCAGAATTGCACAGTGTGACGCAGTTCATGGCGGTTCAACCTCGTACTAACCATGTTACATGGAAATGTTATTTTTCAGTTTACCAGCAAATACAGCTGTATTTTGCCATAATGTTTTGATCACGTTATCCTCTGTATTCCGTTATGTATAAATTTCGTTGGTATCAGACGTCTCCTTCTTGGTGTTCTTTTTTCACTTTCCAGCCACGACCATCCCCGATTGAGGCGTCCAGGTTGAGGATGCTTGGAACTCAATACCCCAAACTTACATCCAACATCTGTACGACAGACTCCATGCCAGAATTGCACAGTGTGACGCAGTTCATGGCGGTTCAACCTCGTACTAACCATGTTACATGGAAATGTTATTTTTCAGTTTACCAGCAAATACAGCTGTATTTTGCCATAATGTTTTGATCACGTTATCCTCTGTATTCCGTTATGTATAAATTTCGTTGGTATCAGACGTCTCCTTCTTGGTGTTCTTTTTTCACTTTCCAGCCACGACCATCCCCGATTGAGGCGTCCAGGTTGAGGATGCTTGGAACTCAATACCCCAAACTTACATCCAACATCTGTACGACAGACTCCATGCCAGAATTGCACAGTGTGACGCAGTTCATGGCGGTTCAACCTCGTACTAACCATGTTACATGGAAATGTTATTTTTCAGTTTACCAGCAAATACAGCTGTATTTTGCCATAATGTTTTGATCACGTTATCCTCTGTATTCCGTTATGTATAAATTTCGTTGGTATCAGACGTCTCCTTCTTGGTGTTCTTTTTTCACTTTCCAGCCACGACCATCCCCGATTTAGGCGTCCAGGTTGAGGATGCTTGGAACTCAATACCCCAAACTTACATCCAACATCTGTACGACAGACTCCATGCCAGAATTGCACAGTGTGACGCAGTTCATGGCGGTTCAACCTCGTACTAACCATGTTACATGGAAATGTTATTTTTCAGTTTACCAGCAAATACAGCTGTATTTTGCCATAATGTTTTGATCACGTTATCCTCTGTATTCCGTTATGTATAAATTTCGTTGGTATCAGACGTCTCCTTCTTGGTGTTCTTTTTTCACTTTCCAGCCACGACCATCCCCGATTGAGGCGTCCATGTTGAGGATACTTGGAACTCAATACCCCAAACTTACATCCAACATCTGTACGACAGACTCCATGCCAGAATTGCACAGTGTGACGCAGTTCATGGCGGTTCAACCTCGTACTAACCATGTTACATGGAAATGTTATTTTTCAGTTTACCAGCAAATACAGCTGTATTTTGCCATAATGTTTTGATCACGTCATCCTCTGTATTCCGTTATGTATAAATTTCGTTGGTATCAGACGTCTCCTTCTTGGTGTTCTTTTTTCACTTTCCAGCCACGACCATCCCCGATTGAGGCGTCCAGGTTGAGGATGCTTGGAACTCAATACCATAAACTTACATCCAACATCTGTACGACAGACTCCATGCCATAATTGCACAGTGTGACGCAGTTCATGGCGGTTCAACCTCGTACTAACCATGTTACATGGAAATGTTATTTTCCAGTTTACCAGCAAATACAGCTGTATTTTGCCATAATGTTTTGATCACGTTATCCTCTGTATTCCGTTATGTATAAATTTCGTTGGTATCAGACGTCTCCTTCTTAGTGTTCTGTTTTCACTTTCCAGCCACGACCATCCCTGATTTAGGCGTCCAGGTTGAGGTTGCTTGGAACTCAATACCCCAAACTTACATCCAACATCTGTACGACAGACTCCATGCCAGAATTGTACAGTGTGACGCAGTTCATGGCGGTTCAACCTCGTACTAACCATGTTACATGGAAATGTTATTTTTCAGTTTACCAGCAAATGCAGCTGTATTTTGCCATAATGTTTTGATCACGTTATCCTCTGTATTCCGTTATGTATAAATTTCGTTGGTATCAGACGTCTCCTTCTTGGTGTTCTTTTTTCACTTTCCAGCCACGACCATCCCCGATTGAGGCGTCCAGGTTGAGGATGCTTGGAACTCAATACCCCAAACTTACATCCAACATCTGTACGACAGACTCCATGCCAGAATTGCACAGTGTGACGCAGTTCATGGCGGTTCAACCTCGTACTAACCATGTTACATGGAAATGTTATTTTTCAGTTTACCAGCAAATACAGCTGTATTTTGCCATAATGTTTTGATCACGTTATCCTCTGTATTCCGTTATGTATAAATTTCGTTGGTATCAGACGTCTCCTTCTTGGTGTTCTTTTTTCACTTTCCAGCCACGACCATCCCCGATTGAGGCGTCCAGGTTGAGGATGCTTGGAACTCAATACCCCAAACTTACATCCAACATGTGTACGACAAACTCCATGCCAGAATTGGCCAGTGTGACGCAGTTCATGGCGGTTCAACCTCGTACTAACCATGTTACATGGAAATGTTATTTTTCAGTTTACCAGCTAATACAGCTGTATTTTGCCATAATGTTTTGATCACGTTATCCTCTGTATTCCGTTATGTATAAATTTCGTTGGTATCAGACGTCTCCTTCTTGGTGTTCTTTTTTCACTTTCCAGCCACGACCATCCCCGATTGAGGCGTCCAGGTTGAGGATGCTTGGAACTCAATACCCCAAACTTACATCCAACATGTGTACGACAGACTCCATGCCAGAATTGCACAGTGTGACGCAGTTCATGGCGGTTCAACCTCGTACTAACCATGTTACATGGAAATGTTATTTTTCAGTTTACCAGCAAATACAGCTGTATTTTGACATAATGTTTTGATCACGTTATCCTCTGAATTCCGTTATGTATAAATTTCGTTGGTATCAGACGTCTCCTTCTTGGTGTTCTTTTTTCACTTTCCAGCCACGACCATCCCCGATTGAGGCGTCCAGGTTGAGGATGCTTGGAACTCAATACCCCAAACTTACATCCAACATCTGTACGACAGACTCCATGCCAGAATTGCACAGTGTGACGCAGTTCACGGCGGTTCAACCTCGTACTAACCATGTTACATGGAAATGTTATTTTTCAGTTTACCAGCAAATACAGCTGTATTTTGCCATAATGTTTTGATCACGTTATCCTCTGTATTCCGTTATGTATAAATTTCGTTGGTATCAGACGTCTCCTTCTTGGTGTTCTTTTTTCACTTTCCAGCCACGACCATCCCCGATTGAGGCGTCCAGGTTGAGGATGCTTGGAACTCAATACCCCAAACTTACATCCAACATCTGTACGACAGACTCCATGCCAGAATTGCACAGTGTGACGCAGTTCATGGCGGTTCAACCTCGTACTAACCATGTTACATGGAAATGTTATTTTTCAGTTTACCAGCAAATACAGCTGTATTTTGCCATAATGTTTTGATCACGTTATCCTCTGTATTCCGTAACGTATAAATTTCGTTGCTATCAGACGTCTCGTTCTTGGTGTTCTTTTTTCACTTTCCAGTCACGACCATCCCCGATTTACGCGTACAGGTTGAGGATGCTTGGAACTCAATACCCCAAACTTACATCCAACATCTGTACGACAGACTCCATGCCAGAATTGCACAGTGTGACGCAGTTCATGGCGGTTCAACCTCGTACTAACCATGTTACATGGAAATGTTATTTTTCAGTTTACCAGCAAATACAGCTGTATTTTGCCATAATGTTTTGATCACGTTATCCTCTGTATTCCGTTATGTATAAATTTCGTTGGTATCAGACGTCTCCTTCTTGGTGTTCTTTTTTCACTTTCCAGCCACGACCATCCCCGATTGAGGCGTCCAGGTTGAGGATGCTTGGAACTCAATACCCCAAACTTACATCCAACATCTGTACGACAGACTCCATGCCAGAATTGCACAGTGTGACGCAGTTCATGGCGGTTCAACCTCGTACTAACCATGTTACATGGAAATGTTATTTTTCAGTTTACCAGCAAATACAGCTGTATTTTGCCATAATGTTTTGATCACGTTATCCTCTGTATTCCGTTATGTATAAATTTCGTTGGTATCAGACGTCTCCTTCTTGGTGTTCTTTTTTCACTTTCCAGCCACGACCATCCCCGATTGAGGCGTCCAGGTTGAGGATGCTTGGAACTCAATACCCCAAACTTACATCCAACATGTGTACGACAGACTCCATGCCAGAATTGGCCAGTGTGACGCAGTTCATGGCGGTTCAACCTCGTACTAACCATGTTACATGGAAATGTTATTTTTCAGTTTACCAGCAAATACAGCTGTATTTTGCCATAATGTTTTGATCACGTTATCCTCTGTATTCCGTTATGTATAAATTTCGTTGGTATCAGACGTCTCCTTCTTGGTGTTCTTTTTTCACTTTCCAACCACGACCATCCCCGATTGAGGCGTCCAGGTTAAGGATGCTTGGAACTCAATACCCCAAACTTACATTTAACATCTGTACGACAGACTCCATGCCAGAATTGCACAGTGTGACGCAGTTCATGGCGGTTCAACCTCGTACTAACCATGTTACATGGAAATGTTATTTTTAAGTTTACCAGCAAATACAGCTGTATTTTGCCATAATGTTTTGATCACGTTATCCTCTGTATTCCGTTATGTATAAATTTCGTTGGTATCAGACGTCTCCTTCTTGGTGTTCTTTTTTCACTTTCCAGCCACGACCATCCCCGATTTACGCGTCCAGGTTGAGGATGCTTGGAACTCAATACCCCAAACTTACATCCAACATCTGTACGACAGACTCCATGCCAGAATTGCACAGTGTGACGCAGTTCATGGCGGTTCAACCTCGTACTAACCATGTTACATGGAAATGTTATTTTTCAGTTTACCAGCAAATACAGCTGTATTTTGCCATAATGTTTTGATCACGTCATCCTCTGTATTCCGTTATGTATAAATTTCGTTGGTATCAGACGTCTCCTTCTTGGTGTTCTTTTTTCACTTTCCAGCCACGACCATCCCCGATTGAGGCGTCCATGTTGAGGATGCTTGGAACTCAATACCCCAAACTTACATCCAACATCTGTACGACAGACTCCATGCCAGAATTGCACAGTGTGACGCAGTTCATGGCGGTTCAACCTCGTACTAACCATGTTACATGGAAATGTTATTTTTCAGTTTACCAGCAAATACAGCTGTATTTTGCCATAATGTTTTGATCACGTCATCCTCTGTATTCCGTTATGTATAAATTTCGTTGGTATCAGACGTCTCCTTCTTGGTGTTCTTTTTTCACTTTCCAGCCACGACCATCCCCGATTGAGGCGTCCAGGTTGAGGATGCTTGGAACTCAATACCCCAAACTTACATCCAACATCTGTACGACAGACTCCATGCCATAATTGCACAGTGTGACGCAGTTCATGGCGGTTCAACCTCGTACTAACCATGTTACATGGAAATGTTATTTTTCAGTTTACCAGCAAATACAGCTGTATTTTGCCATAATGTTTTGATCACGTTATCCTCTGTATTCCGTTATGTATAAATTTCGTTGGTATCAGACGTCTCCTTCTTAGTGTTCTGTTTTCACTTTCCAGCCACGACCATCCCTGATTTAGGCGTCCAGGTTGAGGTTGCTTGGAACTCAATACCCCAAACTTACATCCAACATCTGTACGACAGACTCCATGCCAGAATTGTACAGTGTGACGCAGTTCATGGCGGTTCAACCTCGTACTAACCATGTTACATGGAAATGTTATTTTTCAGTTTACCAGCAAATGCAGCTGTATTTTGCCATAATGTTTTGATCACGTTATCCTCTGTATTCCGTTATGTATAAATTTCGTTGGTATCAGACGTCTCCTTCTTGGTGTTCTTTTTTCACTTTCCAGCCACGACCATCCCCGATTGAGGCGTCCAGGTTGAGGATGCTTGGAACTCAATACCCCAAACTTACATCCAACATCTGTACGACAGACTCCATGCCAGAATTGCACAGTGTGACGCAGTTCATGGCGGTTCAACCTCGTACTAACCATGTTACATGGAAATGTTATTTTTCAGTTTACCAGCAAATACAGCTGTATTTTGCCATAATGTTTTGATCACGTTATCCTCTGTATTCCGTTATGTATAAATTTCGTTGGTATCAGACGTCTCCTTCTTGGTGTTCTTTTTTCACTTTCCAGCCACGACCATCCCCGATTGAGGCGTCCAGGTTGAGGATGCTTGGAACTCAATACCCCAAACTTACATCCAACATCTGTACGACAGACTCCATGCCAGAATTGCACAGTGTGACGCAGTTCACGGCGGTTCAACCTCGTACTAACCATGTTACATGGAAATGTTATTTTTCAGTTTACCAGCAAATACAGCTGTATTTTGCCATAATGTTTTGATCACGTTATCCTCTGTATTCCGTTATGTATAAATTTCGTTGGTATCAGACGTCTCCTTCTTGGTGTTCTTTTTTCACTTTCCAGCCACGACCATCCCCGATTGAGGCGTCCAGGTTGAGGATGCTTGGAACTCAATACCCCAAACTTACATCCAACATCTGTACGACAGACTCCATGCCAGAATTGCACAGTGTGACGCAGTTCATGGCGGTTCAACCTCGTACTAACCATGTTACATGGAAATGTTATTTTTCAGTTTACCAGCAAATACAGCTGTATTTTGCCATAATGTTTTGATCACGTTATCCTCTGTATTCCGTAACGTATAAATTTCGTTGCTATCAGACGTCTCGTTCTTGGTGTTCTTTTTCACTTTCCAGTCACGACCATCCCCGATTTACGCGTACAGGTTGAGGATGCTTGGAACTCAATACCCCAAACTTACATCCAACATCTGTACGACAGACTCCATGCCAGAATTGCACAGTGTGACGCAGTTCATGGCGGTTCAACCTCGTACTAACCATGTTACATGGAAATGTTATTTTTCAGTTTACCAGCAAATACAGCTGTATTTTGCCATAATGTTTTGATCACGTTATCCTCTGTATTCCGTTATGTATAAATTTCGTTGGTATCAGACGTCTCCTTCTTGGTGTTCTTTTTTCACTTTCCAGCCACGACCATCCCCGATTGAGGCGTCCAGGTTGAGGATGCTTGGAACTCAATACCCCAAACTTACATCCAACATCTGTACGACAGACTCCATGCCAGAATTGCACAGTGTGACGCAGTTCATGGCGGTTCAACCTCGTACTAACCATGTTACATGGAAATGTTATTTTTCAGTTTACCAGCAAATACAGCTGTATTTTGCCATAATGTTTTGATCACGTTATCCTCTGTATTCCGTTATGTATAAATTTCGTTGGTATCAGACGTCTCCTTCTTGGTGTTCTTTTTTCACTTTCCAGCCACGACCATCCCCGATTGAGGCGTCCAGGTTGAGGATGCTTGGAACTCAATACCCCAAACTTACATCCAACATGTGTACGACAGACTCCATGCCAGAATTGGCCAGTGTGACGCAGTTCATGGCGGTTCAACCTCGTACTAACCATGTTACATGGAAATGTTATTTTTCAGTTTACCAGCAAATACAGCTGTATTTTGCCATAATGTTTTGATCACGTTATCCTCTGTATTCCGTTATGTATAAATTTCGTTGGTATCAGACGTCTCCTTCTTGGTGTTCTTTTTTCACTTTCCAACCACGACCATCCCCGATTGAGGCGTCCAGGTTAAGGATGCTTGGAACTCAATACCCCAAACTTACATTTAACATCTGTACGACAGACTCCATGCCAGAATTGCACAGTGTGACGCAGTTCATGGCGGTTCAACCTCGTACTAACCATGTTACATGGAAATGTTATTTTTAAGTTTACCAGCAAATACAGCTGTATTTTGCCATAATGTTTTGATCACGTTATCCTCTGTATTCCGTTATGTATAAATTTCGTTGGTATCAGACGTCTCCTTCTTGGTGTTCTTTTTTCACTTTCCAGCCACGACCATCCCCGATTTACGCGTCCAGGTTGAGGATGCTTGGAACTCAATACCCCAAACTTACATCCAACATCTGTACGACAGACTCCATGCCAGAATTGCACAGTGTGACGCAGTTCATGGCGGTTCAACCTCGTACTAACCATGTTACATGGAAATGTTATTTTTCAGTTTACCAGCAAATACAGCTGTATTTTGCCATAATGTTTTGATCACGTCATCCTCTGTATTCCGTTATGTATAAATTTCGTTGGTATCAGACGTCTCCTTCTTGGTGTTCTTTTTTCACTTTCCAGCCACGACCATCCCCGATTGAGGCGTCCATGTTGAGGATGCTTGGAACTCAATACCCCAAACTTACATCCAACATCTGTACGACAGACTCCATGCCAGAATTGCACAGTGTGACGCAGTTCATGGCGGTTCAACCTCGTACTAACCATGTTACATGGAAATGTTATTTTTCAGTTTACCAGCAAATACAGCTGTATTTTGCCATAATGTTTTGATCACGTCATCCTCTGTATTCCGTTATGTATAAATTTCGTTGGTATCAGACGTCTCCTTCTTGGTGTTCTTTTTTCACTTTCCAGCCACGACCATCCCCGATTGAGGCGTCCAGGTTGAGGATGCTTGGAACTCAATACCCCAAACTTACATCCAACATCTGTACGACAGACTCCATGCCATAATTGCACAGTGTGACGCAGTTCATGGCGGTTCAACCTCGTACTAACCATGTTACATGGAAATGTTATTTTTCAGTTTACCAGCAAATACAGCTGTATTTTGCCATAATGTTTTGATCACGTTATCCTCTGTATTCCGTTATGTATAAATTTCGTTGGTATCAGACGTCTCCTTCTTAGTGTTCTGTTTTCACTTTCCAGCCACGACCATCCCTGATTTAGGCGTCCAGGTTGAGGTTGCTTGGAACTCAATACCCCAAACTTACATCCAACATCTGTACGACAGACTCCATGCCAGAATTGTACAGTGTGACGCAGTTCATGGCGGTTCAACCTCGTACTAACCATGTTACATGGAAATGTTATTTTTCAGTTTACCAGCAAATGCAGCTGTATTTTGCCATAATGTTTTGATCACGTTATCCTCTGTATTCCGTTATGTATAAATTTCGTTGGTATCAGACGTCTCCTTCTTGGTGTTCTTTTTTCACTTTCCAGCCACGACCATCCCCGATTGAGGCGTCCAGGTTGAGGATGCTTGGAACTCAATACCCCAAACTTACATCCAACATCTGTACGACAGACTCCATGCCAGAATTGCACAGTGTGACGCAGTTCATGGCGGTTCAACCTCGTACTAACCATGTTACATGGAAATGTTATTTTTCAGTTTACCAGCAAATACAGCTGTATTTTGCCATAATGTTTTGATCACGTTATCCTCTGTATTCCGTTATGTATAAATTTCGTTGGTATCAGACGTCTCCTTCTTGGTGTTCTTTTTTCACTTTCCAGCCACGACCATCCCCGATTGAGGCGTCCAGGTTGAGGATGCTTGGAACTCAATACCCCAAACTTACATCCAACATGTGTACGACAAACTCCATGCCAGAATTGGCCAGTGTGACGCAGTTCATGGCGGTTCAACCTCGTACTAACCATGTTACATGGAAATGTTATTTTTCAGTTTACCAGCAAATACAGCTGTATTTTGCCATAATGTTTTGATCACGTTATCCTCTGTATTCCGTTATGTATAAATTTCGTTGGTATCAGGCGTCTCCTTCTTGGTGTTCTTTTTTCACTTTCCAGCCACGACCATCCCCGATTTACGCGTCCAGGTTGAGGATGCTTGGAACTCAATACCCCAAACTTACATTTAACATCTGTACGACAGACTCCATGCCAGAATTGCACAGTGTGACGCAGTTCATGGCGGTTTAACCTCGTACTAACCATGTTACATGGAAATGTTATTTTTCAGTTTACCAGCAAATACAGCTGTATTTTGCCATAATGTTTTGATCACGTTATCCTCTGTATTCCGTTATGTATAAATTTCATTGGTATCAGACGTCTCCTTCTTGGTGTTCTTTTTTCACTTTCCAGCCACGACCATCCCCGATTGAGGCGTCCAGGTTGAGGATGCTTGGAACTCAATACCCCAAACTTACATCCAACATCTGTACGACAGACTCCATGCCAGAATTGCACAGTGTGACGCAGTTCATGGCGGTTCAACCTCGTACTAACCATGTTACATGGAAATGTTATTTTTCAGTTTACCAGCAAATACAGCTGTATTTTGCCATAATGTTTTGATCACGTTATCCTCTGTATTCCGTTATGTAGAAATTTCGTTGGTATCAGACGTCTCCTTCTTGGTGTTCTTTTTTCACTTTCCAGCCACGACCATCCCCGATTTACGCGTCCAGGTTGAGGATGCTTGGAACTCAATACCCCAAACTTACATTTAACATCTGTACGACAGACTCCATGCCAGAATTGCACAGTGTGACGCAGTTCATGGCGGTTCAACCTCGTACTAACCATGTTACATGGAAATGTTATTTTTCAGTTTACCAGCAAATACAGCTGTATTTTGCCATAATGTTTTGATCACGTTATCCTCTGTATTCCGTTATTATGCTGTATAAATTTCGTTGGTATCAGACGTCTCCTTCTTGGTGTTCTTTTTTCACTTTCCAGCCACGACCATCCCCGATTGAGGCGTCCAGGTTGAGGATGCTTGGAACTCAATACCCCAAACTTACATCCAACATCTGTACGACAGACTCCATGCCAGAATTGCACAGTGTGACGCAGTTCATGGCGGTTCAACCTCGTACTAACCATGTTACATGGAAATGTTATTTTTCAGTTTACCAGCAAATACAGCTGTATTTTGCCATAATGTTTTGATCACGTTATCCTCTGTATTCCGTTATGTATAAATTTCTTTGGTATCAGACGTCTCCTTCTTGGTGTTCTTTTTTCACTTTCTAGCCACGACCATCCCCGATTTAGGCGTCCAGGTTGAGGATGCTTGGAACTCAATACCCCAAACTTACATCCAACATCTGTACGACAGATTCCATGCCAGAATTGCACAGTGTGACGCAGTTCATGGCGGTTCAACCTCGTACTAACCATGTTACACGGAAATGTTATTTTTCAGTTTACCAGCAAATACAGCTGTATTTTGCCATAATGTTTTGATCACGTTATCCTCTGTATTCCGTTATTATGCTGTATAAATTTCGTTGGTATCAGACGTCTCCTTCTTGGTGTTCTTTTTTCACTTTCCAGCCACGACCATCCCCGATTGAGGCGTCCAGGTTGAGGATGCTTGGAACTCAATACCCCAAACTTACATCCAACATCTGTACGACAGACTCCATGCCAGAATTGGCCAGTGTGACGCAGTTCATGGCGGTTCAACCTCGTACTAACCATGTTACATGGAAATGTTATTTTTCAGTTTACCAGCAAATACAGCTGTATTTTGCCATAATGTTTTGATCACGTTATCCTCTGTATTCCGTTATGTATAAATTTCGTTGGTATCAGACGTCTCCTTCTTGGTGTTCTTTTTTCACTTTCTAGCCACGACCATCCCCGATTTAGGCGTCCAGGTTGAGGATGCTTGGAACTCAATACCCCAAACTTACATCCAACACCTGTACGACAGACTCCATGCCAGAATTGCACAGTGTGACGCAGTTCATGGCGGTTCAACCTCGTACTAACCATGTTACATGGAAATGCTATTTTTCAGTTTACCAGCAAATACAGCTGTATTTTGCCATAATGTTTTGATCACGTTATCCTCTGTATTCCGTTATTATGCTGTATAAATTTCGTTGGTATCAGACGTCTCCTTCTTGGTGTTCTTTTTTCACTTTCCAACCACGACCATCCCCGATTGAGGCGTCCAGGTTGAGGATGCTTGGAACTCAATACCCCAAACTTACATCCAACATCTGTACGACAGACTACATGCCAGAATTGCACAGTGTGACGCAGTTCATGGCGGTTCAACCTCGTACTAACCATGTTACATGGAAATGTTATTTTTCAGTTTACCAGCAAATACAGCTGTATTTTGCCATAATGTTTTGATCACGTTATCCTCTGTATTCCGTTATGTATAAATTTCTTTGGTATCAGACGTCTCCTTCTTGGTGTTCTTTTTTCACTTTCTAGCCACGACCATCCCCGATTTAGGCGTCCAGGTTGAGGATGCTTGGAACTCAATACCCCAAACTTACATCCAACATCTGTACGACAGACTCCATGCCAGAATTGCACAGTGTGACGCAGTTCATGGCGGTTCAACCTCGTACTAACCATGTTACATGGAAATGTTATTTTTCAGTTTACCAGCAAATACAGCTGTATTTTGCCATAATGTTTTGATCACGTTATCCTCTGTATTCCGTTATTATGCTGTATAAATTTCGTTGGTATCAGACGTCTCCTTCTTGGTGTTCTTTTTTCACTTTCCAGCCACGACCATCCCCGATTGAGGCGTCCAGGTTGAGGATGCTTGGAACTCAATACCCCAAACTTACATCCAACATCTGTACGACAGACTCCATGCCAGAATTGCACAGTGTGACGCAGTTCATGGCGGTTCAACCTCGTACTAACCATGTTACATGGAAATGTTATTTTTCAGTTTACCAGCAAATACAGCTGTATTTTGCCATAATGTTTTGATCACGTTATCCTCTGTATTCCGTTATGTATAAATTTCGTTGGTATCAGACGTCTCCTTCTTGGTGTTCTTTTTTCACTTTCTAACCACGACCATCCCCGATTTAGGCGTCCAGGTTGAGGATGCTTGGAACTCAATACCCCAAACTTACATCCAACACCTGTACGACAGACTCCATGCCAGAATTGCACAGTGTGACGCAGTTCATGGCGGTTCAACCTCGTACTAACCATGTTACATGGAAATGTTATTTTTCAGTTTACCAGCAAATACAGCTGTATTTTGCCATAATGTTTTGATCACGTTATCCTCTGTATTCCGTTATGTATAAATTTCGTTGGTATCAGACGTCTCCTTCTTGGTGTTCTTTTTTCACTTTCTAGCCACGACCATCCCCGATTTAGGCGTCCAGGTTGAGGATGCTTGGAACTCAATACCCCAAACTTACATCCAACACCTGTACGACAGACTCCATGCCAGAATTGCACAGTGTGACGCAGTTCATGGCGGTTCAACCTCGTACTAACCATGTTACATGGAAATGTTATTTTTCAGTTTACCAGCAAATACAGCTGTATTTTGCCATAATGTTTTGATCACGTTATCCTCTGTATTCCGTTATGTATAAATTTCGTTGGTAACAGACGTCTCCTTCTTGGTGTTCTTTTTTCACTTTCTAGCCACGACCATCCCCGATTTAGGCGTCCAGGTTGAGGATGCTTGGAACTCAATACCCCAAACTTACATCCAACACCTGTACGACAGACTCCATGCCAGAATTGCACAGTGTGACGCAGTTCATGGCGGTTCAACCTCGTACTAACCATGTTACATGGAAATGTTATTTTTCAGTTTACCAGCAAATACAGCTGTATTTTGCCATAATGTTTTGATCACGTTATCCTCTGTATTCCGTTATGTATAAATTTCGTTGGTATCAGACGTCTCCTTCTTGGTGTTCTTTTTTCACTTTCTAGCCACGACCATCCCCGATTGAGGCGTCCAGGTTGAGGATGCTTGGAACTCAATACCCCAAACTTACATCCAACATCTGTACGACAGACTCCATGCCAGAATTGCACAGTGTGACGCAGTTCATGGCGGTTCAACCTCGTACTAACCATGTTACATGGAAATGTTATTTTTCAGTTTACCAGCAAATACAGCTGTATTTTGCCATAATGTTTTGATCACGTTATCCTCTGTATTCCGTTATGTATAAATTTCGTTGGTATCAGACGTCTCCTTCTTGGTGTTCTTTTTTCACTTTCTAGCCACGACCATCCCCGATTTAGGCGTCCAGGTTGAGGATGCTTGGAACTCAATACCCCAAACTTACATCCAACATCTGTACGACAGACTCCATGCCAGAATTGCACAGTGTGACGCAGTTTATGGCGGTTCAACCTCGTACTAACCATGTTACATGGAAATGTTATTTTTCAGTTTACCAGCAAATACAGCTGTATTTTGCCATAATGTTTTGATCACGTTATCCTCTGTATTCCGTTATTATGCTGTATAAATTTCGTTGGTATCAGACGTCTCCTTCTTGGTGTTCTTTTTTCACTTTCCAGCCACGACCATCCCCGATTGAGGCGTCCAGGTTGAGGATGCTTGGAACTCAATACCCCAAACTTACATCCAACATCTGTACGACAGACTCCATGCCAGAATTGCACAGTGTGACGCAGTTCATGGCGGTTCAACCTCGTCCTAACGATGTTACATGGAAATGTTATTTTTCAGTTTACCAGCAAATACAGCTGTATTTTGCCATAATGTTTTGATCACGTTATCCTCTGTATTCCGTTATGTATAAATTTCGTTGGTATCAGACGTCTCCTTCTTGGTGTTCTTTTTTCACTTTCTAGCCACGACCATCCCCGATTTAGGCGTCCAGGTTGAGGATGCTTGGAACTCAATACCCCAAACTTACATCCAACACCTGTACGACAGACTCCATGCCAGAATTGCACAGTGTGACGCAGTTCATGGCGGTTCAACCTCGTACTAACCATGTTACATGGAAATGTTATTTTTCAGTTTACCAGCAAATACAGCTGTATTTTGCCATAATGTTTTGATCACGTTATCCTCTGTATTCCGTTATGTATAAATTTCGTTGGTATCAGACGTCTCCTTCTTGGTGCTCTTTTTTCACTTTCTAGCCACGACCATCCCCGATTTAGGCGTCCAGGTTGAGGATGCTTGGAACTCAATACCCCAAACTTACATCCAACACCTGTACGACAGACTCCATGCCAGAATTGCACAGTGTGACGCAGTTCATGGCGGTTCAACCTCGTACTAACCATGTTACATGGAAATGTTATTTTTCAGTTTACCAGCAAATACAGCTGTATTTTGCCATAATGTTTTGATCACGTTATCCTCTGTATTCCGTTATTATGCTGTATAAATTTCGTTGGTATCAGACGTCTCCTTCTTGGTGTTCTTTTTCACTTTCCAGCCACGACCATCCCCGATTGAGGCGTCCAGGTTGAGGATGCTTGGAACTCAATACCCCAAACTTACATCCAACATCTGTACGACAGACTCCATGCCAGAATTGCACAGTGTGACGCAGTTCATGGATGTTCAACCTCGTACTAACCATGTTACATGGAAATGTTATTTTTCAGTTTACCAGCAAATACAGCTGTATTTTGCCATAATGTTTTGATCACGTTATCCTCTGTATTCCGTTATGTATAAATTTCTTTGGTATCAGACGTCTCCTTCTTGGTGTTCTTTTTTCACTTTCTAGCCACGACCATCCCCGATTTAGGCGTCCAGGTTGAGGATGCTTGGAACTCAATACCCCAAACTTACATCCAACACCTGTACGACAGACTCCATGCCAGAATTGCACAGTGTGACGCAGTTCATGGCGGTTCAACCTCGTACTAACCATGTTACATGGAAATGTTATTTTTCAGTTTACCAGCAAATACAGCTGTATTTTGCCATAATGTTTTGATCACGTTATCCTCTGTATTCCGTTATTATGCTGTATAAATTTCGTTGGTATCAGACGTCTCCTTCTTGGTGTTCTTTTTTCACTTTCCAGCCACGACCATCCCCGATTGAGGCGTCCAGGTTGAGGATGCTTGGAACTCAATACCCCAAACTTACATCCAACATCTGTACGACAGACTCCATGCCAGAATTGCACAGTGTGACGCAGTTCATGGCGGTTCAACCTCGTACTAACCATGTTACATGGAAATGTTATTTTTCAGTTTACCAGCAAATACAGCTGTATTTTGCCATAATGTTTTGATCACGTTATCCTCTGTATTCCGTTTTGTATAAATTTTTTTGGTATCAGACGTCTCCTTCTTGGTGTTCTTTTTCACTTTCTAGCCACGACCATCCCCGATTTAGGCGTCCAGGTTGAGGATGCTTGGAACTCAATACCCCAAACTTACATCCAACACCTGTACGACAGACTCCATGCCAGAATTGCACAGTGTGACGCAGTTCATGGCGGTTCAACCTCGTACTAACCATGTTACATGGAAATGTTATTTTTCAGTTTACCAGCAAATACAGCTGTATTTTGCCATAATGTTTTGATCACGTTATCCTCTGTATTCCGTTATTATGCTGTATAAATTTCGTTGGTATCAGACGTCTCCTTCTTGGTGTTCTTTTTTCACTTTCCAGCCACGACCATCCCCGATTGAGGCGTCCAGGTTGAGGATGCTTGGAACTCAATACCCCAAACTTACATCCAACATCTGTACGACAGACTCCATGCCAGAATTGCACAGTGTGACGCAGTTCATGGCGGTTCAACCTCGTACTAACCATGTTACATGGAAATGTTATTTTTCAGTTTACCAGCAAATACAGCTGTATTTTGCCATAATGTTTTGATCACGTTATCCTCTGTATTCCGTTATGTATAAATTTCGTTGGTGTCAGACGTCTCCTTCTTGGTGTTCTTTTTTCACTTTCTAGCCACGACCATCCCCGATTTAGGCGTCCAGGTTGAGGATGCTTGGAACTCAATACCCCAAACTTACATCCAACACCTGTACGACAGACTCCATGCCAGAATTGCACAGTGTGACGCAGTTCATGGCGGTTCAACCTCGTACTAACCATGTTACATTGAAATGTTATTTTTCAGTTTACCAGCAAATACAGCTGTATTTTGCCATAATGTTTTGATCACGTTATCCTCTGTATTCCGTTATTATGCTGTATAAATTTCGTTGGTATCAGACGTCTCCTTCTTGGTGTTCTTTTTTCACTTTCCAGCCACGACCATCCCCGATTGAGGCGTCCAGGTTGAGGATGCTTGGAACTCAATACCCCAAACTTACATCCAACATCTGTACGACAGACTCCATGCCAGAATTGCACAGTGTGACGCAGTTCATGGCGGTTCAACCTCGTACTAACCATGTTACATGGAAATGTTATTTTTCAGTTTACCAGCAAATACAGCTGTATTTTGCCATAATGTTTTGATCACGTTATCCTCTGTATTCCGTTATGTATAAATTTCGTTGGTAACAGACGTCTCCTTCTTGGTGTTCTTTTTTCACTTTCTAGCCACGACCATCCCCGATTTAGGCGTCCAGGTTGAGGATGCTTGGAACTCAATACCCCAAACTTACATCCAACACCTGTACGACAGACTCCATGCCAGAATTGCACAGTGTGACGCAGTTCATGGCGGTTCAACCTCGTACTAACCATGTTACATGGAAATGTTATTTTTCAGTTTACCAGCAAATACAGCTGTATTTTGCCATAATGTTTTGATCACGTTATCCTCTGTATTCCGTTATGTATAAATTTCGTTGGTATCAGACGTCTCCTTCTTGGTGTTCTTTTTTCACTTTCTAGCCACGACCATCCCCGATTGAGGCGTCCAGGTTGAGGATGCTTGGAACTCAATACCCCAAACTTACATCCAACATCTGTACGACAGACTCCATGCCAGAATTGCACAGTGTGACGCAGTTCATGGCGGTTCAACCTCGTACTAACCATGTTACATGGAAATGTTATTTTTCAGTTTACCAGCAAATACAGCTGTATTTTGCCATAATGTTTTGATCACGTTATCCTCTGTATTCCGTTATGTATAAATTTCGTTGGTATCAGACGTCTCCTTCTTGGTGTTCTTTTTCACTTTCTAGCCACGACCATCCCCGATTTAGGCGTCCAGGTTGAGGATGCTTGGAACTCAATACCCCAAACTTACATCCAACATCTGTACGACAGACTCCATGCCAGAATTGCACAGTGTGACGCAGTTTATGGCGGTTCAACCTCGTACTAACCATGTTACATGGAAATGTTATTTTTCAGTTTACCAGCAAATACAGCTGTATTTTGCCATAATGTTTTGATCACGTTATCCTCTGTATTCCGTTATTATGCTGTATAAATTTCGTTGGTATCAGACGTCTCCTTCTTGGTGTTCTTTTTTCACTTTCCAGCCACGACCATCCCCGATTGAGGCGTCCAGGTTGAGGATGCTTGGAACTCAATACCCCAAACTTACATCCAACATCTGTACGACAGACTCCATGCCAGAATTGCACAGTGTGACGCAGTTCATGGCGGTTCAACCTCGTCCTAACGATGTTACATGGAAATGTTATTTTTCAGTTTACCAGCAAATACAGCTGTATTTTGCCATAATGTTTTGATCACGTTATCCTCTGTATTCCGTTATGTATAAATTTCGTTGGTATCAGACGTCTCCTTCTTGGTGTTCTTTTTTCACTTTCTAGCCACGACCATCCCCGATTTAGGCGTCCAGGTTGAGGATGCTTGGAACTCAATACCCCAAACTTACATCCAACACCTGTACGACAGACTCCATGCCAGAATTGCACAGTGTGACGCAGTTCATGGCGGTTCAACCTCGTACTAACCATGTTACATGGAAATGTTATTTTTCAGTTTACCAGCAAATACAGCTGTATTTTGCCATAATGTTTTGATCACGTTATCCTCTGTATTCCGTTATGTATAAATTTCGTTGGTATCAGACGTCTCCTTCTTGGTGCTCTTTTTTCACTTTCTAGCCACGACCATCCCCGATTTAGGCGTCCAGGTTGAGGATGCTTGGAACTCAATACCCCAAACTTACATCCAACACCTGTACGACAGACTCCATGCCAGAATTGCACAGTGTGACGCAGTTCATGGCGGTTCAACCTCGTACTAACCATGTTACATGGAAATGTTATTTTTCAGTTTACCAGCAAATACAGCTGTATTTTGCCATAATGTTTTGATCACGTTATCCTCTGTATTCCGTTATTATGCTGTATAAATTTCGTTGGTATCAGACGTCTCCTTCTTGGTGTTCTTTTTTCACTTTCCAGCCACGACCATCCCCGATTGAGGCGTCCAGGTTGAGGATGCTTGGAACTCAATACCCCAAACTTACATCCAACATCTGTACGACAGACTCCATGCCAGAATTGCACAGTGTGACGCAGTTCATGGATGTTCAACCTCGTACTAACCATGTTACATGGAAATGTTATTTTTCAGTTTACCAGCAAATACAGCTGTATTTTGCCATAATGTTTTGATCACGTTATCCTCTGTATTCCGTTATGTATAAATTTCTTTGGTATCAGACGTCTCCTTCTTGGTGTTCTTTTTTCACTTTCTAGCCACGACCATCCCCGATTTAGGCGTCCAGGTTGAGGATGCTTGGAACTCAATACCCCAAACTTACATCCAACACCTGTACGACAGACTCCATGCCAGAATTGCACAGTGTGACGCAGTTCATGGCGGTTCAACCTCGTACTAACCATGTTACATGGAAATGTTATTTTTCAGTTTACCAGCAAATACAGCTGTATTTTGCCATAATGTTTTGATCACGTTATCCTCTGTATTCCGTTATTATGCTGTATAAATTTCGTTGGTATCAGACGTCTCCTTCTTGGTGTTCTTTTTTCACTTTCCAGCCACGACCATCCCCGATTGAGGCGTCCAGGTTGAGGATGCTTGGAACTCAATACCCCAAACTTACATCCAACATCTGTACGACAGACTCCATGCCAGAATTGCACAGTGTGACGCAGTTCATGGCGGTTCAACCTCGTACTAACCATGTTACATGGAAATGTTATTTTTCAGTTTACCAGCAAATACAGCTGTATTTTGCCATAATGTTTTGATCACGTTATCCTCTGTATTCCGTTTTGTATAAATTTTTTTGGTATCAGACGTCTCCTTCTTGGTGTTCTTTTTCACTTTCTAGCCACGACCATCCCCGATTTAGGCGTCCAGGTTGAGGATGCTTGGAACTCAATACCCCAAACTTACATCCAACACCTGTACGACAGACTCCATGCCAGAATTGCACAGTGTGACGCAGTTCATGGCGGTTCAACCTCGTACTAACCATGTTACATGGAAATGTTATTTTTCAGTTTACCAGCAAATACAGCTGTATTTTGCCATAATGTTTTGATCACGTTATCCTCTGTATTCCGTTATTATGCTGTATAAATTTCGTTGGTATCAGACGTCTCCTTCTTGGTGTTCTTTTTTCACTTTCCAGCCACGACCATCCCCGATTGAGGCGTCCAGGTTGAGGATGCTTGGAACTCAATACCCCAAACTTACATCCAACATCTGTACGACAGACTCCATGCCAGAATTGCACAGTGTGACGCAGTTCATGGCGGTTCAACCTCGTACTAACCATGTTACATGGAAATGTTATTTTTCAGTTTACCAGCAAATACAGCTGTATTTTGCCATAATGTTTTGATCACGTTATCCTCTGTATTCCGTTATGTATAAATTTCGTTGGTGTCAGACGTCTCCTTCTTGGTGTTCTTTTTTCACTTTCTAGCCACGACCATCCCCGATTTAGGCGTCCAGGTTGAGGATGCTTGGAACTCAATACCCCAAACTTACATCCAACACCTGTACGACAGACTCCATGCCAGAATTGCACAGTGTGACGCAGTTCATGGCGGTTCAACCTCGTACTAACCATGTTACATTGAAATGTTATTTTTCAGTTTACCAGCAAATACAGCTGTATTTTGCCATAATGTTTTGATCACGTTATCCTCTGTATTCCGTTATTATGCTGTATAAATTTCGTTGGTATCAGACGTCTCCTTCTTGGTGTTCTTTTTTCACTTTCCAGCCACGACCATCCCCGATTGAGGCGTCCAGGTTGAGGATGCTTGGAACTCAATACCCCAAACTTACATCCAACATCTGTACGACAGACTCCATGCCAGAATTGCACAGTGTGACGCAGTTCATGGCGGTTCAACCTCGTACTAACCATGTTACATGGAAATGTTATTTTTCAGTTTACCAGCAAATACAGCTGTATTTTGCCATAATGTTTTGATCACGTTATCCTCTGTATTCCGTTATGTATAAATTTCTTTGGTATCAGACGTCTCCTTCTTGGTGTTCTTTTTTCACTTTCTAGCCACGACCATCCCCGATTTAGGCGTCCAGGTTGAGGATGCTTGGAACTCAATACCCCAAACTTACATCCAACACCTGTACGACAGACTCCATGCCAGAATTGCACAGTGTGACGCAGTTCATGGCGGTTCAACCTCGTACTAACCATGTTACATGGAAATGTTATTTTTCAGTTTACCAGCAAATACAGCTGTATTTTGCCATAATGTTTTGATCACGTTATCCTCTGTATTCCGTTATTATGCTGTATAAATTTCGTTGGTATCAGACGTCTCCTTCTTGGTGTTCTTTTTTCACTTTCCAGCCACGACCATCCCCGATTGAGGCGTCCAGGTTGAGGATGCTTGGAACTCAATACCCCAAACTTACATCCAACATCTGTACGACAGACTCCATGCCAGAATTGCACAGTGTGACGCAGTTCATGGCGGTTCAACCTCGTACTAACCATGTTACATGGAAATGTTATTTTTCAGTTTACCAGCAAATACAGCTGTATTTTGCCATAATGTTTTGATCACGTTATCCTCTGTATTCCGTTATTATGCTGTATAAATTTCGTTCGTATCAGACGTCTCCTTCTTGGTGTTCTTTTTTCACTTTCCAGCCACGACCATCCCCGATTGAGGCGTCCAGGTTGAGGATGCTTGGAACTCAATACCCCAAACTTACATCCAACATCTGTACGACAGACTCCATGCCAGAATTGCACAGTGTGACGCAGTTCATGGCGGTTCAACCTCGTACTAACCATGTTACATGGAAATGTTATTTTTCAGTTTACCAGCAAATACAGCTGTATTTTGCCATAATGTTTTGATCACGTTATCCTCTGTATTCCGTTATGTATAAATTTCTTTGGTATCAGACGTCTCCTTCTTGGTGTTCTTTTTTCACTTTCTAGCCACGACCATCCCCGATTTAGGCGTCCAGGTTGAGGATGCTTGGAACTCAATACCCCAAACTTACATCCAACACATGTACGACAGACTCCATGCCAGAATTGCACAGTGTGACGCAGTTCATGGCGGTTCAACCTCGTACTAACCATGTTACATGGAAATGTTATTTTTCAGTTTACCAGCAAATACAGCTGTATTTTGCCATAATGTTTTGATCACGTTATCCTCTGTATTCCGTTATTATGCTGTATAAATTTCGTTGGTATCAGACGTCTCCTTCTTGGTGTTCTTTTTTCACTTTCCAGCCACGACCATCCCCGATTGAGGCGTCCAGGTTGAGGATGCTTGGAACTCAATACCCCAAACTTACATCCAACATCTGTACGACAGACTCCATGCCAGAATTGCACAGTGTGACGCAGTTCATGGCGGTTCAACCTCGTACTAACCATGTTACATGGAAATGTTATTTTTCAGTTTACCAGCAAATACAGCTGTATTTTGCCATA
This sequence comes from Macrothele yani, assembly GCA_039090855.1. Lineage (NCBI taxonomy): Eukaryota > Metazoa > Arthropoda > Arachnida > Araneae > Macrothelidae > Macrothele > Macrothele yani. The sequence goes on from CM077034.1 coordinate 7,870,760, forward strand.
ATGTTTTGATCACGTTATCCTCTGTATTCCGTTTTGTATAAATTTCTTTGGTATCAGACGTCTCCTTCTTGGTGTTCTTTTTTCACTTTCTAGCCACGACCATCCCCGATTTAGGCGTCCAGGTTGAGGATGCTTGGAACTCAATACCCCAAACTTACATCCAACACCTGTACGACAGACTCCATGCCAGAATTGCACAGTGTGACGCAGTTCATGGCGGTTCAACCTCGTACTAACCATGTTACATGGAAATGTTATTTTTCAGTTTACCAGCAAATACAGCTGTATTTTGCCATAATGTTTTGATCACGTTATCCTCTGTATTCCGTTATTATGCTGTATAAATTTCGTTGGTATCAGACGTCTCCTTCTTGGTGTTCTTTTTTCACTTTCCAGCCACGACCATCCCCGATTGAGGCGTCCAGGTTGAGGATGCTTGGAACTCAATACCCCAAACTTACATCCAACATCTGTACGACAGACTCCATGCCAGAATTGCACAGTGTGACGCAGTTCATGGCGGTTCAACCTCGTACTAACCATGTTACATATAAATGTTATTTTTCAGTTTACCAGCAAATACAGCTGTATTTTGCCATAATGTTTTGATCACGTTATCCTCTGTATTCCGTTATGTATAAATTTCTTTGGTATCAGACGTCTCCTTCTTGGTGTTCTTTTTTCACTTTCTAGCCACGACCATCCCCGATTTAGGCGTCCAGGTTGAGGATGCTTGGAACTCAATACCCCAAACTTACATCCAACACCTGTACGACAGACTCCATGCCAGAATTGCACAGTGTGACGCAGTTCATGGCGGTTCAACCTCGTACTAACCATGTTACATTGAAATGTTATTTTTCAGTTTACCAGCAAATACAGCTGTATTTTGCCATAATGTTTTGATCACGTTATCCTCTGTATTCCGTTATTATGCTGTATAAATTTCGTTGGTATCAGACGTCTCCTTCTTGGTGTTCTTTTTTCACTTTCCAGCCACGACCATCCCCGATTGAGGCGTCCAGGTTGAGGATGCTTGGAACTCAATACCCCAAACTTACATCCAACATCTGTACGACAGACTCCATGCCAGAATTGCACAGTGTGACGCAGTTCATGGCGGTTCAACCTCGTACTAACCATGTTACATGGAAATGTTATTTTTCAGTTTACCAGCAAATACAGCTGTATTTTGCCATAATGTTTTGATCACGTTATCCTCTGTATTCCGTTATGTATAAATTTCGTTGGTAACAGACGTCTCCTTCTTGGTGTTCTTTTTTCACTTTCTAGCCACGACCATCCCCGATTTAGGCGTCCAGGTTGAGGATGCTTGGAACTCAATACCCCAAACTTACATCCAACACCTGTACGACAGACTCCATGCCAGAATTGCACAGTGTGACGCAGTTCATGGCGGTTCAACCTCGTACTAACCATGTTACATGGAAATGTTATTTTTCAGTTTACCAGCAAATACAGCTGTATTTTGCCATAATGTTTTGATCACGTTATCCTCTGTATTCCGTTATGTATAAATTTCGTTGGTATCAGACGTCTCCTTCTTGGTGTTCTTTTTTCACTTTCTAGCCACGACCATCCCCGATTGAGGCGTCCAGGTTGAGGATGCTTGGAACTCAATACCCCAAACTTACATCCAACATCTGTACGACAGACTCCATGCCAGAATTGCACAGTGTGACGCAGTTCATGGCGGTTCAACCTCGTACTAACCATGTTACATGGAAATGTTATTTTTCAGTTTACCAGCAAATACAGCTGTATTTTGCCATAATGTTTTGATCACGTTATCCTCTGTATTCCGTTATGTATAAATTTCGTTGGTATCAGACGTCTCCTTCTTGGTGTTCTTTTTTCACTTTCTAGCCACGACCATCCCCGATTTAGGCGTCCAGGTTGAGGATGCTTGGAACTCAATACCCCAAACTTACATCCAACATCTGTACGACAGACTCCATGCCAGAATTGCACAGTGTGACGCAGTTTATGGCGGTTCAACCTCGTACTAACCATGTTACATGGAAATGTTATTTTTCAGTTTACCAGCAAATACAGCTGTATTTTGCCATAATGTTTTGATCACGTTATCCTCTGTATTCCGTTATTATGCTGTATAAATTTCGTTGGTATCAGACGTCTCCTTCTTGGTGTTCTTTTTTCACTTTCCAGCCACGACCATCCCCGATTGAGGCGTCCAGGTTGAGGATGCTTGGAACTCAATACCCCAAACTTACATCCAACATCTGTACGACAGACTCCATGCCAGAATTGCACAGTGTGACGCAGTTCATGGCGGTTCAACCTCGTCCTAACGATGTTACATGGAAATGTTATTTTTCAGTTTACCAGCAAATACAGCTGTATTTTGCCATAATGTTTTGATCACGTTATCCTCTGTATTCCGTTATGTATAAATTTCGTTGGTATCAGACGTCTCCTTCTTGGTGTTCTTTTTTCACTTTCTAGCCACGACCATCCCCGATTTAGGCGTCCAGGTTGAGGATGCTTGGAACTCAATACCCCAAACTTACATCCAACACCTGTACGACAGACTCCATGCCAGAATTGCACAGTGTGACGCAGTTCATGGCGGTTCAACCTCGTACTAACCATGTTACATGGAAATGTTATTTTTCAGTTTACCAGCAAATACAGCTGTATTTTGCCATAATGTTTTGATCACGTTATCCTCTGTATTCCGTTATGTATAAATTTCGTTGGTATCAGACGTCTCCTTCTTGGTGCTCTTTTTTCACTTTCTAGCCACGACCATCCCCGATTTAGGCGTCCAGGTTGAGGATGCTTGGAACTCAATACCCCAAACTTACATCCAACACCTGTACGACAGACTCCATGCCAGAATTGCACAGTGTGACGCAGTTCATGGCGGTTCAACCTCGTACTAACCATGTTACATGGAAATGTTATTTTTCAGTTTACCAGCAAATACAGCTGTATTTTGCCATAATGTTTTGATCACGTTATCCTCTGTATTCCGTTATTATGCTGTATAAATTTCGTTGGTATCAGACGTCTCCTTCTTGGTGTTCTTTTTCACTTTCCAGCCACGACCATCCCCGATTGAGGCGTCCAGGTTGAGGATGCTTGGAACTCAATACCCCAAACTTACATCCAACATCTGTACGACAGACTCCATGCCAGAATTGCACAGTGTGACGCAGTTCATGGATGTTCAACCTCGTACTAACCATGTTACATGGAAATGTTATTTTTCAGTTTACCAGCAAATACAGCTGTATTTTGCCATAATGTTTTGATCACGTTATCCTCTGTATTCCGTTATGTATAAATTTCTTTGGTATCAGACGTCTCCTTCTTGGTGTTCTTTTTTCACTTTCTAGCCACGACCATCCCCGATTTAGGCGTCCAGGTTGAGGATGCTTGGAACTCAATACCCCAAACTTACATCCAACACCTGTACGACAGACTCCATGCCAGAATTGCACAGTGTGACGCAGTTCATGGCGGTTCAACCTCGTACTAACCATGTTACATGGAAATGTTATTTTTCAGTTTACCAGCAAATACAGCTGTATTTTGCCATAATGTTTTGATCACGTTATCCTCTGTATTCCGTTATTATGCTGTATAAATTTCGTTGGTATCAGACGTCTCCTTCTTGGTGTTCTTTTTTCACTTTCCAGCCACGACCATCCCCGATTGAGGCGTCCAGGTTGAGGATGCTTGGAACTCAATACCCCAAACTTACATCCAACATCTGTACGACAGACTCCATGCCAGAATTGCACAGTGTGACGCAGTTCATGGCGGTTCAACCTCGTACTAACCATGTTACATGGAAATGTTATTTTTCAGTTTACCAGCAAATACAGCTGTATTTTGCCATAATGTTTTGATCACGTTATCCTCTGTATTCCGTTTTGTATAAATTTTTTTGGTATCAGACGTCTCCTTCTTGGTGTTCTTTTTTCACTTTCTAGCCACGACCATCCCCGATTTAGGCGTCCAGGTTGAGGATGCTTGGAACTCAATACCCCAAACTTACATCCAACACCTGTACGACAGACTCCATGCCAGAATTGCACAGTGTGACGCAGTTCATGGCGGTTCAACCTCGTACTAACCATGTTACATGGAAATGTTATTTTTCAGTTTACCAGCAAATACAGCTGTATTTTGCCATAATGTTTTGATCACGTTATCCTCTGTATTCCGTTATTATGCTGTATAAATTTCGTTGGTATCAGACGTCTCCTTCTTGGTGTTCTTTTTTCACTTTCCAGCCACGACCATCCCCGATTGAGGCGTCCAGGTTGAGGATGCTTGGAACTCAATACCCCAAACTTACATCCAACATCTGTACGACAGACTCCATGCCAGAATTGCACAGTGTGACGCAGTTCATGGCGGTTCAACCTCGTACTAACCATGTTACATGGAAATGTTATTTTTCAGTTTACCAGCAAATACAGCTGTATTTTGCCATAATGTTTTGATCACGTTATCCTCTGTATTCCGTTATGTATAAATTTCTGTTGGTGTCAGACGTCTCCTTCTTGGTGTTCTTTTTTCACTTTCTAGCCACGACCATCCCCGATTTAGGCGTCCAGGTTGAGGATGCTTGGAACTCAATACCCCAAACTTACATCCAACACCTGTACGACAGACTCCATGCCAGAATTGCACAGTGTGACGCAGTTCATGGCGGTTCAACCTCGTACTAACCATGTTACATTGAAATGTTATTTTTCAGTTTACCAGCAAATACAGCTGTATTTTGCCATAATGTTTTGATCACGTTATCCTCTGTATTCCGTTATTATGCTGTATAAATTTCGTTGGTATCAGACGTCTCCTTCTTGGTGTTCTTTTTTCACTTTCCAGCCACGACCATCCCCGATTGAGGCGTCCAGGTTGAGGATGCTTGGAACTCAATACCCCAAACTTACATCCAACATCTGTACGACAGACTCCATGCCAGAATTGCACAGTGTGACGCAGTTCATGGCGGTTCAACCTCGTACTAACCATGTTACATGGAAATGTTATTTTTCAGTTTACCAGCAAATACAGCTGTATTTTGCCATAATGTTTTGATCACGTTATCCTCTGTATTCCGTTATGTATAAATTTCTTTGGTATCAGACGTCTCCTTCTTGGTGTTCTTTTTCACTTTCTAGCCACGACCATCCCCGATTTAGGCGTCCAGGTTGAGGATGCTTGGAACTCAATACCCCAAACTTACATCCAACACCTGTACGACAGACTCCATGCCAGAATTGCACAGTGTGACGCAGTTCATGGCGGTTCAACCTCGTACTAACCATGTTACATGGAAATGTTATTTTTCAGTTTACCAGCAAATACAGCTGTATTTTGCCATAATGTTTTGATCACGTTATCCTCTGTATTCCGTTATTATGCTGTATAAATTTCGTTGGTATCAGACGTCTCCTTCTTGGTGTTCTTTTTTCACTTTCCAGCCACGACCATCCCCGATTGAGGCGTCCAGGTTGAGGATGCTTGGAACTCAATACCCCAAACTTACATCCAACATCTGTACGACAGACTCCATGCCAGAATTGCACAGTGTGACGCAGTTCATGGCGGTTCAACCTCGTACTAACCATGTTACATGGAAATGTTATTTTTCAGTTTACCAGCAAATACAGCTGTATTTTGCCATAATGTTTTGATCACGTTATCCTCTGTATTCCGTTATTATGCTGTATAAATTTCGTTCGTATCAGACGTCTCCTTCTTGGTGTTCTTTTTTCACTTTCCAGCCACGACCATCCCCGATTGAGGCGTCCAGGTTGAGGATGCTTGGAACTCAATACCCCAAACTTACATCCAACATCTGTACGACAGACTCCATGCCAGAATTGCACAGTGTGACGCAGTTCATGGCGGTTCAACCTCGTACTAACCATGTTACATGGAAATGTTATTTTTCAGTTTACCAGCAAATACAGCTGTATTTTGCCATAATGTTTTGATCACGTTATCCTCTGTATTCCGTTATGTATAAATTTCTTTGGTATCAGACGTCTCCTTCTTGGTGTTCTTTTTTCACTTTCTAGCCACGACCATCCCCGATTTAGGCGTCCAGGTTGAGGATGCTTGGAACTCAATACCCCAAACTTACATCCAACACATGTACGACAGACTCCATGCCAGAATTGCACAGTGTGACGCAGTTCATGGCGGTTCAACCTCGTACTAACCATGTTACATGGAAATGTTATTTTTCAGTTTACCAGCAAATACAGCTGTATTTTGCCATAATGTTTTGATCACGTTATCCTCTGTATTCCGTTATTATGCTGTATAAATTTCGTTGGTATCAGACGTCTCCTTCTTGGTGTTCTTTTTTCACTTTCCAGCCACGACCATCCCCGATTGAGGCGTCCAGGTTGAGGATGCTTGGAACTCAATACCCCAAACTTACATCCAACATCTGTACGACAGACTCCATGCCAGAATTGCACAGTGTGACGCAGTTCATGGCGGTTCAACCTCGTACTAACCATGTTACATGGAAATGTTATTTTTCAGTTTACCAGCAAATACAGCTGTATTTTGCCATAATGTTTTGATCACGTTATCCTCTGTATTCCGTTTTGTATAAATTTCTTTGGTATCAGACGTCTCCTTCTTGGTGTTCTTTTTTCACTTTCTAGCCACGACCATCCCCGATTTAGGCGTCCAGGTTGAGGATGCTTGGAACTCAATACCCCAAACTTACATCCAACACCTGTACGACAGACTCCATGCCAGAATTGCACAGTGTGACGCAGTTCATGGCGGTTCAACCTCGTACTAACCATGTTACATGGAAATGTTATTTTTCAGTTTACCAGCAAATACAGCTGTATTTTGCCATAATGTTTTGATCACGTTATCCTCTGTATTCCGTTATTATGCTGTATAAATTTCGTTGGTATCAGACGTCTCCTTCTTGGTGTTCTTTTTTCACTTTCCAGCCACGACCATCCCCGATTGAGGCGTCCAGGTTGAGGATGCTTGGAACTCAATACCCCAAACTTACATCCAACATCTGTACGACAGACTCCATGCCAGAATTGCACAGTGTGACGCAGTTCATGGCGGTTCAACCTCGTACTAACCATGTTACATATAAATGTTATTTTTCAGTTTACCAGCAAATACAGCTGTATTTTGCCATAATGTTTTGATCACGTTATCCTCTGTATTCCGTTATGTATAAATTTCTTTGGTATCAGACGTCTCCTTCTTGGTGTTCTTTTTTCACTTTCTAGCCACGACCATCCCCGATTTAGGCGTCCAGGTTGAGGATGCTTGGAACTCAATACCCCAAACTTACATCCAACACCTGTACGACAGACTCCATGCCAGAATTGCACAGTGTGACGCAGTTCATGGCGGTTCAACCTCGTACTAACCATGTTACATGGAAATGTTATTTTTCAGTTTACCAGCAAATACAGCTGTATTTTGCCATAATGTTTTGATCACGTTATCCTCTGTATTCCGTTATGTATAAATTTCGTTGGTATCAGACGTCTCCTTCTTGGTGTTCTTTTTTCACTTTCCAGCCACGACCATCCCCGATTGAGGCGTCCAGGTTGAGGATGCTTGGAACTCAATACCCCAAACTTACATCCAACATCTGTACGACAGACTCCATGCCAGAATTGCACAGTGTGACGCAGTTCATGGCGGTTCAACCTCGTACTAACCATGTTACATGGAAATGTTATTTTTCAGTTTACCAGCAAATACAGCTGTATTTTGCCATAATGTTTTGATCACGTTATCCTCTGTATTCCGTTATGTATAAATTTCGTTGGTATCAGACGTCTCCTTCTTGGTGTTCTTTTTTCACTTTCTAGCCACGACCATCCCCGATTTAGGCGTCCAGGTTGAGGATGCTTGGAACTCAATACCCCAAACTTACATCCAACACCTGTACGACAGACTCCATGCCAGAATTGCACAGTGTGACGCAGTTCATGGCGGTTCAACCTCGTACTAACCATGTTACATGGAAATGTTATTTTTCAGTTTACCAGCAAATACAGCTGTATTTTGCCATAATGTTTTGATCACGTTATCCTCTGTATTCCGTTATTATGCTGTATAAATTTCGTTGGTATCAGATGTCTCCTTCTTGGTGTTCTTTTTTCACTTTCCAGCCACGACCATCCCCGATTGAGGCGTCCAGGTTGAGGATGCTTGGAACTCAATACCCCAAACTTACATCCAACATCTGTACGACAGACTCCATGCCAGAATTGCACAGTGTGACGCAGTTCATGGCGGTTCAACCTCGTACTAACCATGTTACATGGAAATGTTATTTTTCAGTTTACCAGCAAATACAGCTGTATTTTGCCATAATGTTTTGATCACGTTATCCTCTGTATTCCGTTATTATGCTGTATAAATTTCGTTGGTATCAGACGTCTCCTTCTTGGTGTTCTTTTTTCACTTTCCAGCCACGACCATCCCCGATTGAGGCGTCCAGGTTGAGGATGCTTGGAACTCAATACCCCAAACTTACATCCAACATCTGTACGACAGACTCCATGCCAGAATTGCACAGTGTGACGCAGTTCATGGCGGTTCAACCTCGTACTAACCATGTTACATGGAAATGTTATTTTTCAGTTTACCAGCAAATACAGCTGTATTTTGCCATAATGTTTTGATCACGTTATCCTCTGTATTCCGTTATGTATAAATTTCGTTGGTATCAGACGTCTCCTTCTTGGTGTTCTTTTTTCACTTTCCAGCCACGACCATCCCCGATTGAGGCGTCCAGGTTGAGGATGCTTGGAACTCAATACCCCAAACTTACATCCAACATCTGTACGACAGACTCCATGCCAGAATTGCACAGTGTGACGCAGTTCATGGCGGTTCAACCTCGTACTAACCATGTTACATGGAAATGTTATTTTTCAGTTTACCAGCAAATACAGCTGTATTTTGCCATAATGTTTTGATCACGTTATCCTCTGTATTCCGTTATGTATAAATTTCGTTGGTATCAGACGTCTCCTTCTTGGTGTTCTTTTTTCACTTTCCAGCCACGACCATCCCCGATTGAGGCGTCCAGGTTGAGGATGCTTGGAACTCAATACCCCAAACTTACATCCAACATCTGTACGACAGACTCCATGCCAGAATTGCACAGTGTGACGCAGTTCATGGCGGTTCAACCTCGTACTAACCATGTTACATGGAAATGTTATTTTTCAGTTTACCAGCAAATACAGCTGTATTTTGCCATAATGTTTTGATCACGTTATCCTCTGTATTCCGTTATGTATAAATTTCGTTGGTGTCAGACGTCTCCTTCTTGGTGTTCTTTTTTCACTTTCCAGCCACGACCATCCCCGATTGAGGCGTCCAGGTTGAGGATGCTTGGAACTCAATACCCCAAACTTACATCCAACATCTGTACGACAGACTCCATGCCAGAATTGCACAGTGTGACGCAGTTCATGGCGGTTCAACCTCGTACTAACCATGTTACATGGAAATGTTATTTTTCAGTTTACCAGCAAATACAGCTGTATTTTGCCATAATGTTTTGATCACGTTATCCTCTGTATTCCGTTATGTATAAATTTCGTTGGTATCAGACGTCTCCTTCTTGGTGTTCTTTTTTCACTTTCCAGCCACGACCATCCCCGATTGAGGCGTCCAGGTTGAGGATGCTTGGAACTCAATACCCCAAACTTACATCCAACATCTGTAGGACAGACTCCATGCCAGAATTGCACAGTGTGACGCAGTTCATGGCGGTTCAACCTCGTACTAACCATGTTACATGGAAATGTTATTTTTCAGTTTACCAGCAAATACAGCTGTATTTTTTGCCATAATGTTTTGATCACGTTATCCTCTGTATTCCGTTATGTATAAATTTCGTTGGTGTCAGACGTCTCCTTCTTGGTGTTCTTTTTTCACTTTCCAGCCACGACCATCCCCGATTGAGGCGTCCAGGTTGAGGATGCTTGGAACTCAATACCCCAAACTTACATCCAACATCTGTACGACAGACTCCATGCCAGAATTGCACAGTGTGACGCAGTTCATGGCGGTTCAACCTCGTACTAACCATGTTACATGGAAATGTTATTTTTCAGTTTACCAGCAAATACAGCTGTATTTTGCCATAATGTTTTGATCACGTTATCCTCTGTATTCCGTTATGTATAAATTTCGTTGGTATCAGACGTCTCCTTCTTGGTGTTCTTTTTTCACTTTCCAGCCACGACCATCCCCGATTGAGGCGTCCAGGTTGAGGATGCTTGGAACTCAATACCCCAAACTTACATCCAACATCTGTACGACAGACTCCATGCCAGAATTGCACAGTGTGACGCAGTTCATGGCGGTTCAACCTCGTACTAACCATGTTACATGGAAATGTTATTTTTCAGTTTACCAGCAAATACAGCTGTATTTTGCCATAATGTTTTGATCACGTTATCCTCTGTATTCCGTTATTATGCTGTATAAATTTCGTTGGTATCAGACGTCTCCTTCTTGGTGTTCTTTTTTCACTTTCCAGCCACGACCATCCCCGATTGAGGCGTCCAGGTTGAGGATGCTTGGAACTCAATACCCCAAACTTACATCCAACATCTGTACGACAGACTCCATGCCAGAATTGCACAGTGTGACGCAGTTCATGGCGGTTCAACCTCGTACTAACCATGTTACATGGAAATGTTATTTTTCAGTTTACCAGCAAATACAGCTGTATTTTGCCATAATGTTTTGATCACGTTATCCTCTGTATTCCGTTATGTATAAATTTCGTTGGTATCAGACGTCTCCTTCTTGGTGTTCTTTTTTCACTTTCCAGCCACGACCATCCCCGATTGAGGCGTCCAGGTTGAGGATGCTTGGAACTCAATACCCCAAACTTACATCCAACATCTGTATGACAGACTCCATGCCAGAATTGCACAGTGTGACGCAGTTCATGGCGGTTCAACCTCGTACTAACCATGTTACATGGAAATGTTATTTTTCAGTTTACCAGCAAATACAGCTGTAGTTTGCCACAATGTTTTGATCACGTTATCCTCTGTATTCCGTTATGTATAAATTTCGTTGGTATCAGACGTCTCCTTCTTGGTGTTCTTTTTTCACTTTCCAGCCACGACCATCCCCGATTTACGCGTCCAGGTTGAGGATGCTTGGAACTCAATACCCCAAACTTACATCCAACATCTGTACGACAGACTCCATGCCAGATTTGCAGAGTGTGACGCAGTTCATGGCGGTTCAACCTCGTACTAACCATGTTACATGGAAATGTTATTTTTCAGTTTACCAGCAAATACAGCTGTATTTTGCCATAATGTTTTGATCACGTTATCCTCTGTATTCCGTTATTATGCTGTATAAATTTCGTTGGTATCAGACGTCTCCTTCTTGGTGTTCTTTTTTCACTTTCCAGCCACGACCATCCCCGATTGAGGCGTCCAGGTTGAGGATGCTTGGAACTCAATACCCCAAACTTACATCCAACATCTGTACGACAGACTCCATGCCAGAATTGCACAGTGTGACGCAGTTCATGGCGGTTCAACCTCGTACTAACCATGTTACATGGAAATGTTATTTTTCAGTTTACCAGCAAATACAGCTGTATTTTGCCATAATGTTTTGATCACGTTATCCTCTGTATTCCGTTATGTATAAATTTCGTTGGTATCAGACGTCTCCTTCTTGGTGTTCTTTTTTCACTTTCCAGCCACGACCATCCCCGATTGAGGCGTCCAGGTTGAGGATGCTTGGAACTCAATACCCCAAACTTACATCCAACACCTGTACGACAGACTCCATGCCAGAATTGCACAGTGTGACGCAGTTCATGGCGGTTCAACCTCGTACTAACCATGTTACATGGAAATGTTATTTTTCAGTTTACCAGCAAATACAGCTGTATTTTGCCATAATGTTTTGATCACGTTATCCTCTGTATTCCGTTATGTATAAATTTCGTTGGTATCAGACGTCTCCTTCTTGGTGTTCTTTTTTCACTTTCCAGCCACGACCATCCCCGATTTACGCGTCCAGGTTGAGGATGCTTGGAACTCAATACCCCAAACTTACATCCAACATCTGTACGACAGACTCCATGCCAGATTTGCAGAGTGTGACGCAGTTCATGGCGGTTCAACCTCGTACTAACCATGTTACATGGAAATGTTATTTTTCAGTTTACCAGCAAATACAGCTGTATTTTGTCATAATGTTTTGATCACGTTATCCTCTGTATTCCGTTATGTATAAATTTCGTTGGTATCAGACGTCTCCTTCTTGGTGTTCTTTTTTCACTTTCCAGCCACGACCATCCCCGATTGAGGCGTCCAGGTTGAGGATGCTTGGAACTCAATACCCCAAACTTTCATCCAACATCTGTACGACAGACTCCATGCCAGATTTGCAGAGTGTGACGCAGTTCATGGCGGTTCAACCTCGTACTAACCATGTTACATGGAAATGTTATTTTTCAGTTTACCAGCAAATACAGCTGTATTTTGCCATAATGTTTTGATCACGTTATCCTCTGTATTCCGTTATGTATAAATTTCGTTGGTATCAGACGTCTCCTTCTTGGTGTTCTTTTTTCACTTTCCAGCCACGACCATCCCCGATTGAGGCGTCCAGGTTGAGGATGCTTGGAACTCAATACCCCAAACTTACATCCAACATCTGTACGACAGACTCCATGCCAGAATTGCACAGTGTGACGCAGTTCATGGCGGTTCAACCTCGTACTAACCATGTTACATGGAAATGTTATTTTTCAGTTTACCAGCAAATACAGCTGTATTTTGCCATAATGTTTTGATCACGTTATCCTCTGTATTCCGTTATGTATAAATTTCGTTGGTGTCAGACGTCTCCTTCTTGGTGTTCTTTTTTCACTTTCCAGCCACGACCATCCCCGATTGAGGCGTCCAGGTTGAGGATGCTTGGAACTCAATACCCCAAACTTACATCCAACATCTGTACGACAGACTCCATGCCAGAATTGCACAGTGTGACGCAGTTCATGGCGGTTCAACCTCGTACTAACCATGTTACATGGAAATGTTATTTTTCAGTTTACCAGCAAATACAGCTGTATTTTGCCATAATGTTTTGATCACGTTATCCTCTGTATTCCGTTATGTATAAATTTCGTTGGTATCAGACGTCTCCTTCTTGGTGTTCTTTTTTCACTTTCCAGCCACGACCATCCCCGATTGGGGCGTCCAGGTTGAGGATGCTTGGAACTCAATACCCCAAACTTACATCCACCATCTGTAGGACAGACTCCATGCCAGAATTGCACAGTGTGACGCAGTTCATGGCGGTTCAACCTCGTACTAACCATGTTACATGGAAATGTTATTTTTCAGTTTACCAGCAAATACAGCTGTATTTTGCCATAATGTTTTGATCACGTTATCCTCTGTATTCCGTTATGTATAAATTTCGTTGGTGTCAGACGTCTCCTTCTTGGTGTTCTTTTTTCACTTTCCAGCCACGACCATCCCCGATTGAGGCGTCCAGGTTGAGGATGCTTGGAACTCAATACCCCAAACTTACATCCAACATCTGTACGACAGACTCCATGCCAGAATTGCACAGTGTGACGCAGTTCATGGCGGTTCAACCTCGTACTAACCATGTTACATGGAAATGTTATTTTTCAGTTTACCAGCAAATACAGCTGTATTTTGCCATAATGTTTTGATCACGTTATCCTCTGTATTCCGTTATGTATAAATTTCGTTGGTATCAGACGTCTCCTTCTTGGTGTTCTTTTTTCACTTTCCAGCCACGACCATCCCCGATTGAGGCGTCCAGGTTGAGGATGCTTGGAACTCAATACCCCAAACTTACATCCAACATCTGTACGACAGACTCCATGCCAGAATTGCACAGTGTGACGCAGTTCATGGCGGTTCAACCTCGTACTAACCATGTTACATGGAAATGTTATTTTTCAGTTTACCAGCAAATACAGCTGTATTTTGCCACAATGTTTTGATCACGTTATCCTCTGTATTCCGTTATGTATAAATTTCGTTGGTATCAGACGTCTCCTTCTTGGTGTTCTTTTTTCACTTTCCAGCCACGACCATCCCCGATTTACGCGTCCAGGTTGAGGATGCTTGGAACTCAATACCCCAAACTTACATCCAACATCTGTACGACAGACTCCATGCCAGATTTGCAGAGTGTGACGCAGTTCATGGCGGTTCAACCTCGTACTAACCATGTTACATGGAAATGTTATTTTTCAGTTTACCAGCAAATACAGCTGTATTTTGCCATAATGTTTTGATCACGTTATCCTCTGTATTCCGTTATTATGCTGTATAAATTTCGTTGGTATCAGACGTCTCGTTCTTGGTGTTCTTTTTTCACTTTCCAGCCACGACCATCCCCGATTGAGGCGTCCAGGTTGAGGATGCTTGGAACTCAATACCCCAAACTTACATCCAACATCTGTACGACAGACTCCATGCCAGAATTGCACAGTGTGACGCAGTTCATGGCGGTTCAACCTCGTACTAACCATGTTACATGGAAATGTTATTTTTCAGTTTACCAGCAAATACAGCTGTATTTTGCCATAATGTTTTGATCACGTTATCCTCTGTATTCCGTTATGTATAAATTTCGTTGGTATCATACGTCTCCTTCTTGGTGTTCTTTTTTCACTTTCCAGCCACGACCATCCCCGATTGAGGCGTCCAGGTTGAGGATGCTTGGAACTCAATACCCCAAACTTACATCCAACACCTGTACGACAGACTCCATGCCAGAATTGCACAGTGTGACGCAGTTCATGGCGGTTCAACCTCGTACTAACCATGTTACATGGAAATGTTATTTTTCAGTTTACCAGCAAATACAGCTGTATTTTGCCATAATGTTTTGATCACGTTATCCTCTGTATTCCGTTATGTATAAATTTCGTTGGTATCAGACGTCTCCTTCTTGGTCTTCTTTTTTTCACTTTCCAGCCACGACCATCCCCGATTTACGCGTCCAGGTTGAGGATGCTTGGAACTCAATACCCCAAACTTACATCCAACATCTGTACGACAGACTCCATGCCAGATTTGCAGAGTGTGACGCAGTTCATGGCGGTTCAACCTCGTACTAACCATGTTACATGGAAATGTTATTTTTCAGTTTACCAGCAAATACAGCTGTATTTTGTCATAATGTTTTGATCACGTTATCCTCTGTATTCCGTTATGTATAAATTTCGTTGGTATCAGACGTCTCCTTCTTGGTGTTCTTTTTTCACTTTCCAGCCACGACCATCCCCGATTGAGGCGTCCAGGTTGAGGATGCTTGGAACTCAATACCCCAAACTTTCATCCAACATCTGTACGACAGACTCCATGCCAGATTTGCAGAGTGTGACGCAGTTCATGGCGGTTCAACCTCGTACTAACCATGTTACATGGAAATGTTATTTTTCAGTTTACCAGCAAATACAGCTGTATTTTGCCATAATGTTTTGATCACGTTATCCTCTGTATTCCGTTATGTATAAATTTCGTTGGTATCAGACGTCTCCTTCTTGGTGTTCTTTTTTCACTTTCCAGCCACGACCATCCCCGATTGAGGCGTCCAGGTTGAGGATGCTTGGAACTCAATACCCCAAACTTACATCCAACATCTGTACGACAGACTCCATGCCAGAATTGCACAGTGTGACGCAGTTCATGGCGGTTCAACCTCGTACTAACCATGTTACATGGAAATGTTATTTTTCAGTTTACCAGCAAATACAGCTGTGTTTTGCCATAATGTTTTGATCACGTTATCCTCTGTATTCCGTTATGTATAAATTTCGTTGGTGTCAGACGTCTCCTTCTTGGTGTTCTTTTTTCACTTTCCAGCCACGACCATCCCCGATTGAGGCGTCCAGGTTGAGGATGCTTGGAACTCAATACCCCAAACTTACATCCAACATTTGTACGACAGACTCCATGCCAGAATTGCACAGTGTGACGCAGTTCATGGCGGTTCAACCTCGTACTAACCATGTTACATGGAAATGTTATTTTTCAGTTTACCAGCAAATACAGCTGTATTTTGCCATAATGTTTTGATCACGTTATCCTCTGTATTCCGTTATGTATAAATTTCGTTGGTATCAGACGTCTCCTTCTTGGTGTTCTTTTTTCACTTTCCAGCCACGACCATCCCCGATTGAGGCGTCCAGGTTGAGGATGCTTGGAACTCAATACCCCAAACTTACATCCAACATCTGTAGGACAGACTCCATGCCAGAATTGCACAGTGTGACGCAGTTCATGGCGGTTCAACCTCGTACTAACCATGTTACATGGAAATGTTATTTTTCAGTTTACCAGCAAATACAGCTGTATTTTGCCATAATGTTTTGATCACGTTATCCTCTGTATTCCGTTATGTATAAATTTCGTTGGTGTCAGACGTCTCCTTCTTGGTGTTCTTTTTTCACTTTCCAGCCACGACCATCCCCGATTGAGGCGTCCAGGTTGAGGATGCTTGGAACTCAATACCCCAAACTTACATCCAACATCTGTACGACAGACTCCATGCCAGAATTGCACAGTGTGACGCAGTTCATGGCGGTTCAACCTCGTACTAACCATGTTACATGGAAATGTTATTTTTCAGTTTACCAGCAAATACAGCTGTATTTTGCCATAATGTTTTGATCACGTTATCCTCTGTATTCCGTTATGTATAAATTTCGTTGGTATCAGACGTCTCCTTCTTGGTGTTCTTTTTTCACTTTCCAGCCACGACCATCCCCGATTGAGGCGTCCAGGTTGAGGATGCTTGGAACTCCATACCCCAAACTTACATCCAACATCTGTACGACAGACTCCATGCCAGAATTGCACAGTGTGACGCAGTTCATGGCGGTTCAACCTCGTACTAACCATGTTACATGGAAATGTTATTTTTCAGTTTACCAGCAAATACAGCTGTATTTTGCCATAATGTTTTGATCACGTTATCCTCTGTATTCCGTTATTATGCTGTATAAATTTCGTTGGTATCAGACGTCTCCTTCTTGGTGTTCTTTTTTCACTTTCCAGCCACGACCATCCCCGATTGAGGCGTCCAGGTTGAGGATGCTTGGAACTCAATACCCCAAACTTACATCCAACATCTGTACGACAGACTCCATGCCAGAATTGCACAGTGTGACGCAGTTCATGGCGGTTCAACCTCGTACTAACCATGTTACATGGAAATGTTATTTTTCAGTTTACCAGCAAATACAGCTGTATTTTGCCATAATGTTTTGATCACGTTATCCTCTGTATTCCGTTATTATGCTGTATAAATTTCGTTGGTATCAGACGTCTCCTTCTTGGTGTTCTTTTTTCACTTTCCAGCCACGACCATCCCCGATTGAGGCGTCCAGGTTGAGGATGCTTGGAACTCAATACCCCAAACTTACATCCAACATCTGTACGACAGACTCCATGCCAGAATTGCACAGTGTGACGCAGTTCATGGCGGTTCAACCTCGTACTAACCATGTTACATGGAAATGTTATTTTTCAGTTTACCAGCAAATACAGCTGTATTTTGCCATAATGTTTTGATCACGTTATCCTCTGTATTCCGTTATGTATAAATTTCGTTGGTATCAGACGTCTCCTTCTTGGTGTTCTTTTTTCACTTTCTAGCCACGACCATCCCCGATTTAGGCGTCCAGGTTGAGGATGCTTGGAACTCAATACCCCAAACTTACATCCAACACCTGTACGACAGACTCCATGCCAGAATTGCACAGTGTGACGCAGTTCATGGCGGTTCAACCTCGTACTAACCATGTTACATGGAAATGTTATTTTTCAGTTTACCAGCAAATACAGCTGTATTTTGCCATAATGTTTTGATCACGTTATCCTCTGTATTCCGTTATTATGCTGTATAAATTTCGTTGGTATCAGATGTCTCCTTCTTGGTGTTCTTTTTTCACTTTCCAGCCACGACCATCCCCGATTGAGGCGTCCAGGTTGAGGATGCTTGGAACTCAATACCCCAAACTTACATCCAACATCTGTACGACAGACTCCATGCCAGAATTGCACAGTGTGACGCAGTTCATGGCGGTTCAACCTCGTACTAACCATGTTACATGGAAATGTTATTTTTCAGTTTACCAGCAAATACAGCTGTATTTTGCCATAATGTTTTGATCACGTTATCCTCTGTATTCCGTTATGTATAAATTTCGTTGGTATCAGACGTCTCCTTCTTGGTGTTCTTTTTTCACTTTCCAGCCACGACCATCCCCCATTTGAGGCGTCCAGGTTGAGGATGCTTGGAACTCAATACCCCAAACTTACATCCAACATCTGTACGACAGACTCCATGCCAGAATTGCACAGTGTGACGCAGTTCATGGCGGTTCAACCTCGTACTAACCATGTTACATGGAAATGTTATTTTTCAGTTTACCAGCAAATACAGCTGTATTTTGCCATAATGTTTTGATCACGTTATCCTCTGTATTCCGTTATGTATAAATTTCGTTGGTGTCAGACGTCTCCTTCTTGGTGTTCTTTTTTCACTTTCCAGCCACGACCATCCCCGATTGAGGCGTCCAGGTTGAGGATGCTTGGAACTCAATACCCCAAACTTACATCCAACATCTGTACGACAGACTCCATGCCAGAATTGCACAGTGTGACGCAGTTCATGGCGGTTCAACCTCGTACTAACCATGTTACATGGAAATGTTATTTTTCAGTTTACCAGCAAATACAGCTGTATTTTGCCATAATGTTTTGATCACGTTATCCTCTGTATTCCGTTATGTATAAATTTCGTTGGTATCAGACGTCTCCTTCTTGGTGTTCTTTTTTCACTTTCCAGCCACGACCATCCCCGATTGAGGCGTCCAGGTTGAGGATGCTTGGAACTCAATACCCCAAACTTACATCCAACATCTGTAGGACAGACTCCATGCCAGAATTGCACAGTGTGACGCAGTTCATGGCGGTTCAACCTCGTACTAACCATGTTACATGGAAATGTTATTTTTCAGTTTACCAGCAAATACAGCTGTATTTTGCCATAATGTTTTGATCACGTTATCCTCTGTATTCCGTTATGTATAAATTTCGTTGGTGTCAGACGTCTCCTTCTTGGTGTTCTTTTTTCACTTTCCAGCCACGACCATCCCCGATTGAGGCGTCCAGGTTGAGGATGCTTGGAACTCAATACCCCAAACTTACATCCAACATCTGTACGACAGACTCCATGCCAGAATTGCACAGTGTGACGCAGTTCATGGCGGTTCAACCTCGTACTAACCATGTTACATGGAAATGTTATTTTTCAGTTTACCAGCAAATACAGCTGTATTTTGCCATAATGTTTTGATCACGTTATCCTCTGTATTCCGTTATGTATAAATTTCGTTGGTATCAGACGTCTCCTTCTTGGTGTTCTTTTTTCACTTTCCAGCCACGACCATCCCCGATTGAGGCGTCCAGGTTGAGGATGCTTGGAACTCAATACCCCAAACTTACATCCAACATCTGTACGACAGACTCCATGCCAGAATTGCACAGTGTGACGCAGTTCATGGCGGTTCAACCTCGTACTAACCATGTTACATGGAAATGTTATTTTTCAGTTTACCAGCAAATACAGCTGTATTTTGCCATAATGTTTTGATCACGTTATCCTCTGTATTCCGTTATTATGCTGTATAAATTTCGTTGGTATCAGACGTCTCCTTCTTGGTGTTCTTTTTTCACTTTCCAGCCACGACCATCCCCGATTGAGGCGTCCAGGTTGAGGATGCTTGGAACTCAATACCCCAAACTTACATCCAACATCTGTACGACAGACTACATGCCAGAATTGCACAGTGTGACGCAGTTCATGGCGGTTCAACCTCGTACTAACCATGTTACATGGAAATGTTATTTTTCAGTTTACCAGCAAATACAGCTGTATTTTGCCATAATGTTTTGATCACGTTATCCTCTGTATTCCGTTATGTATAAATTTCGTTGGTGTCAGACGTCTCCTTCTTGGTGTTCTTTTTTCACTTTCCAGCCACGACCATCCCCGATTGAGGCGTCCAGGTTGAGGATGCTTGGAACTCAATACCCCAAACTTACATCCAACATCTGTACGACAGACTCCATGCCAGAATTGCACAGTGTGACGCAGTTCATGGCGGTTCAACCTCGTACTAACCATGTTACATGGAAATGTTATTTTTCAGTTTACCAGCAAATACAGCTGTATTTTGCCATAATGTTTTGATCACGTTATCCTCTGTATTCCGTTATGTATAAATTTCGTTGGTATCAGACGTCTCCTTCTTGGTGTTCTTTTTTCACTTTCCAGCCACGACCATCCCCGATTGAGGCGTCCAGGTTGAGGATGCTTGGAACCCAATACCCCAAACTTACATCCAACATCTGTATGACAGACTCCATGCCAGAATTGCACAGTGTGACGCAGTTCATGGCGGTTCAACCTCGTACTAACCATGTTACATGGAAATGTTATTTTTCAGTTTACCAGCAAATACAGCTGTATTTTGCCACAATGTTTTGATCACGTTATCCTCTGTATTCCGTTATGTATAAATTTCGTTGGTATCAGACGTCTCCTTCTTGGTGTTCTTTTTTCACTTTCCAGCCACGACCATCCCCGATTTACGCGTCCAGGTTGAGGATGCTTGGAACTCAATACCCCAAACTTACATCCAACATCTGTACGACAGACTCCATGCCAGATTTGCAGAGTGTGACGCAGTTCATGGCGGTTCAACCTCGTACTAACCATGTTACATGGAAATGTTATTTTTCAGTTTACCAGCAAATACAGCTGTATTTTGCCATAATGTTTTGATCACGTTATCCTCTGTATTCCGTTATTATGCTGTATAAATTTCGTTGGTATCAGACGTCTCCTTCTTGGTGTTCTTTTTTCACTTTCCAGCCACGACCATCCCCGATTGAGGCGTCCAGGTTGAGGATGCTTGGAACTCAATACCCCAAACTTACATCCAACATCTGTACGACAGACTCCATGCCAGAATTGCACAGTGTGACGCAGTTCATGGCGGTTCAACCTCGTACTAACCATGTTACATGGAAATGTTATTTTTCAGTTTACCAGCAAATACAGCTGTATTTTGCCATAATGTTTTGATCACGTTATCCTCTGTATTCCGTTATGTATAAATTTCGTTGGTATCAGACGTCTCCTTCTTGGTGTTCTTTTTTCACTTTCCAGCCACGACCATCCCCGATTGAGGCGTCCAGGTTGAGGATGCTTGGAACTCAATACCCCAAACTTACATCCAACACCTGTACGACAGACTCCATGCCAGAATTGCACAGTGTGACGCAGTTCATGGCGGTTCAACCTCGTACTAACCATGTTACATGGAAATGTTATTTTTCAGTTTACCAGCAAATACAGCTGTATTTTGCCATAATGTTTTGATCACGTTATCCTCTGTATTCCGTTATGTATAAATTTCGTTGGTATCAGACGTCTCCTTCTTGGTGTTCTTTTTCACTTTCCAGCCACGACCATCCCCGATTTACGCGTCCAGGTTGAGGATGCTTGGAACTCAATACCCCAAACTTACATCCAACATCTGTACGACAGACTCCATGCCAGATTTGCAGAGTGTGACGCAGTTCATGGCGGTTCAACCTCGTACTAACCATGTTACATGGAAATGTTATTTTTCAGTTTACCAGCAAATACAGCTGTATTTTGTCATAATGTTTTGATCACGTTATCCTCTGTATTCCGTTATGTATAAATTTCGTTGGTATCAGACGTCTCCTTCTTGGTGTTCTTTTTTCACTTTCCAGCCACGACCATCCCCGATTGAGGCGTCCAGGTTGAGGATGCTTGGAACTCAATACCCCAAACTTTCATCCAACATCTGTACGACAGACTCCATGCCAGATTTGCAGAGTGTGACGCAGTTCATGGCGGTTCAACCTCGTACTAACCATGTTACATGGAAATGTTATTTTTCAGTTTACCAGCAAATACAGCTGTATTTTGCCATAATGTTTTGATCACGTTATCCTCTGTATTCCGTTATGTATAAATTTCGTTGGTATCAGACGTCTCCTTCTTGGTGTTCTTTTTTCACTTTCCAGCCACGACCATCCCCGATTGAGGCGTCCAGGTTGAGGATGCTTGGAACTCAATACCCCAAACTTACATCCAACATCTGTACGACAGACTCCATGCCAGAATTGCACAGTGTGACGCAGTTCATGGCGGTTCAACCTCGTACTAACCATGTTACATGGAAATGTTATTTTTCAGTTTACCAGCAAATACAGCTGTATTTTGCCATAATGTTTTGATCACGTTATCCTCTGTATTCCGTTATGTATAAATTTCGTTGGTGTCAGACGTCTCCTTCTTGGTGTTCTTTTTTCACTTTCCAGCCACGACCATCCCCGATTGAGGCGTCCAGGTTGAGGATGCTTGGAACTCAATACCCCAAACTTACATCCAACATCTGTACGACAGACTCCATGCCAGAATTGCACAGTGTGACGCAGTTCATGGCGGTTCAACCTCGTACTAACCATGTTACATGGAAATGTTATTTTTCAGTTTACCAGCAAATACAGCTGTATTTTGCCATAATGTTTTGATCACGTTATCCTCTGTATTCCGTTATGTATAAATTTCGTTGGTATCAGACGTCTCCTTCTTGGTGTTCTTTTTTCACTTTCCAGCCACGACCATCCCCGATTGAGGCGTCCAGGTTGAGGATGCTTGGAACTCAATACCCCAAACTTACATCCACCATCTGTAGGACAGACTCCATGCCAGAATTGCACAGTGTGACGCAGTTCATGGCGGTTCAACCTCGTACTAACCATGTTACATGGAAATGTTATTTTTCAGTTTACCAGCAAATACAGCTGTATTTTGCCATAATGTTTTGATCACGTTATCCTCTGTATTCCGTTATGTATAAATTTCGTTGGTGTCAGACGTCTCCTTCTTGGTGTTCTTTTTTCACTTTCCAGCCACGACCATCCCCGATTGAGGCGTCCAGGTTGAGGATGCTTGGAACTCAATACCCCAAACTTACATCCAACATCTGTACGACAGACTCCATGCCAGAATTGCACAGTGTGACGCAGTTCATGGCGGTTCAACCTCGTACTAACCATGTTACATGGAAATGTTATTTTTCAGTTTACCAGCAAATACAGCTGTATTTTGCCATAATGTTTTGATCACGTTATCCTCTGTATTCCGTTATGTATAAATTTCGTTGGTATCAGACGTCTCCTTCTTGGTGTTCTTTTTTCACTTTCCAGCCACGACCATCCCCGATTGAGGCGTCCAGGTTGAGGATGCTTGGAACTCAATACCCCAAACTTACATCCAACATCTGTACGACAGACTCCATGCCAGAATTGCACAGTGTGACGCAGTTCATGGCGGTTCAACCTCGTACTAACCATGTTACATGGAAATGTTATTTTTCAGTTTACCAGCAAATACAGCTGTATTTTGCCACAATGTTTTGATCACGTTATCCTCTGTATTCCGTTATGTATAAATTTCGTTGGTATCAGACGTCTCCTTCTTGGTGTTCTTTTTTCACTTTCCAGCCACGACCATCCCCGATTTACGCGTCCAGGTTGAGGATGCTTGGAACTCAATACCCCAAACTTACATCCAACATCTGTACGACAGACTCCATGCCAGATTTGCAGAGTGTGACGCAGTTCATGGCGGTTCAACCTCGTACTAACCATGTTACATGGAAATGTTATTTTTCAGTTTACCAGCAAATACAGCTGTATTTTGCCATAATGTTTTGATCACGTTATCCTCTGTATTCCGTTATTATGCTGTATAAATTTCGTTGGTATCAGACGTCTCCTTCTTGGTGTTCTTTTTTCACTTTCCAGCCACGACCATCCCCGATTGAGGCGTCCAGGTTGAGGATGCTTGGAACTCAATACCCCAAACTTACATCCAACATCTGTACGACAGACTCCATGCCAGAATTGCACAGTGTGACGCAGTTCATGGCGGTTCAACCTCGTACTAACCATGTTACATGGAAATGTTATTTTTCAGTTTACCAGCAAATACAGCTGTATTTTGCCATAATGTTTTGATCACGTTATCCTCTGTATTCCGTTATGTATAAATTTCGTTGGTATCAGACGTCTCCTTCTTGGTGTTCTTTTTTCACTTTCCAGCCACGACCATCCCCGATTGAGGCGTCCAGGTTGAGGATGCTTGGAACTCAATACCCCAAACTTACATCCAACACCTGTACGACAGACTCCATGCCAGATTTGCACAGTGTGACGCAGTTCATGGCGGTTCAACCTCGTACTAACCATGTTACATGGAAATGTTATTTTTCAGTTTACCAGCAAATACAGCTGTATTTTGCCATAATGTTTTGATCACGTTATCCTCTGTATTCCGTTATGTATAAATTTCGTTGGTATCAGACGTCTCCTTCTTGGTCTTCTTTTTTCACTTTCCAGCCACGACCATCCCCGATTTACGCGTCCAGGTTGAGGATGCTTGGAACTCAATACCCCAAACTTACATCCAACATCTGTACGACAGACTCCATGCCAGATTTGCAGAGTGTGACGCAGTTCATGGCGGTTCAACCTCGTACTAACCATGTTACATGGAAATGTTATTTTTCAGTTTACCAGCAAATACAGCTGTATTTTGTCATAATGTTTTGATCACGTTATCCTCTGTATTCCGTTATGTATAAATTTCGTTGGTATCAGACGTCTCCTTCTTGGTGTTCTTTTTTCACTTTCCAGCCACGACCATCCCCGATTGAGGCGTCCAGGTTGAGGATGCTTGGAACTCAATACCCCAAACTTTCATCCAACATCTGTACGACAGACTCCATGCCAGATTTGCAGAGTGTGACGCAGTTCATGGCGGTTCAACCTCGTACTAACCATGTTACATGGAAATGTTATTTTTCAGTTTACCAGCAAATACAGCTGTATTTTGCCATAATGTTTTGATCACGTTATCCTCTGTATTCCGTTATGTATAAATTTCGTTGGTATCAGACGTCTCCTTCTTGGTGTTCTTTTTTCACTTTCCAGCCACGACCATCCCCGATTGAGGCGTCCAGGTTGAGGATGCTTGGAACTCAATACCCCAAACTTACATCCAACATCTGTACGACAGACTCCATGCCAGAATTGCACAGTGTGACGCAGTTCATGGCGGTTCAACCTCGTACTAACCATGTTACATGGAAATGTTATTTTTCAGTTTACCAGCAAATACAGCTGTATTTTGCCATAATGTTTTGATCACGTTATCCTCTGTATTCCGTTATGTATAAATTTCGTTGGTGTCAGACGTCTCCTTCTTGGTGTTCTTTTTTCACTTTCCAGCCACGACCATCCCCGATTGAGGCGTCCAGGTTGAGGATGCTTGGAACTCAATACCCCAAACTTACATCCAACATTTGTACGACAGACTCCATGCCAGAATTGCACAGTGTGACGCAGTTCATGGCGGTTCAACCTCGTACTAACCATGTTACATGGAAATGTTATTTTTCAGTTTACCAGCAAATACAGCTGTATTTTGCCATAATGTTTTGATCACGTTATCCTCTGTATTCCGTTATGTATAAATTTCGTTGGTATCAGACGTCTCCTTCTTGGTGTTCTTTTTTCACTTTCCAGCCACGACCATCCCCGATTGAGGCGTCCAGGTTGAGGATGCTTGGAACTCAATACCCCAAACTTACATCCAACATCTGTAGGACAGACTCCATGCCAGAATTGCACAGTGTGACGCAGTTCATGGCGGTTCAACCTCGTACTAACCATGTTACATGGAAATGTTATTTTTCAGTTTACCAGCAAATACGGCTGTATTTTGCCATAATGTTTTGATCACGTTATCCTCTGTATTCCGTTATGTATAAATTTCGTTGGTGTCAGACGTCTCCTTCTTGGTGTTCTTTTTTCACTTTCCAGCCACGACCATCCCCGATTGAGGCGTCCAGGTTGAGGATGCTTGGAACTCAATACCCCAAACTTACATCCAACATCTGTACGACAGACTCCATGCCAGAATTGCACAGTGTGACGCAGTTCATGGCGGTTCAACCTCGTACTAACCATGTTACATGGAAATGTTATTTTTCAGTTTACCAGCAAATACAGCTGTATTTTGCCATAATGTTTTGATCACGTTATCCTCTGTATTCCGTTATGTATAAATTTCGTTGGTATCAGACGTCTCCTTCTTGGTGTTCTTTTTTTACACTTTCCGCCAGTGTATGATCTGATATGAACAGCATTGCATGTCGTCGTTCTGTTATGTGGTTGGGAGGACTAAAAGATGAACTGCTACAACCGGCTAATTAGGTAATTTTTGCTTTACGAGTTTGGACTGGTTCATACGGCAGATTTCAGTTGTACCCGGAAGTTGCGGCTGTTGACGTAGCTGGGATGCATCGCTGAGTGTTAGGAATCGCGTTTGCTTTGCTCTGTGCGGGGAACTCTGGTGATAAATACAACTAATGAGCCGCCGAATATGAAACAAAAGGGTGAATTAAATTAAAGAAGCAAAAGGAGTGAAGCAGAATATTCAATGATTGTTTCCTCTTTTATGTATACGTGTATTACCTCCATCAAAGGCGAAAAAAAAATGCGTTTTTGTTAATAACAAAACCTCGGCTACTGTAATTTTTGCAAAACGTTTCGGATATTCAGGTGTCCATTTAATTCGACTTTTACCCTCTACAAGCGAGTTTACGTGTGTTTTTGTATGTTTTGAAAGCATGTCTTTTTTTTTTCGCTCTCCAACCGTAGGTTGAAGAAACGTATATTCTCCAGCTTTCTCCGTCCGTGTGTCCGTCCATCTGTCCGCCCGTCCGCACGATAACTCACGTGAAAATGGTTCGATTTCGACGAAATTTTAGAATGTGGTAGGGGACCACCTGGGGACGAACCCTATTGAAAATGAGCGAAGCAGAGTCTAATGTCAGGATATAGGAGCGGGATCCATTCCATTGCTCTTATGCGTCATAACTCACGTGAAAATGGTTCGATTTCGACGAAATTTTAGAATGTGGTGGGGGACCTCCTGGGGACGAACCCTATTGAAAATGGGAGAAGCAGGGTCAAAGGTCAGGACATAGGAGTGGGATCCATTCCATTGCTCTTATGCGTCATACCTTGCGTAAAAATTGTTCCATTTCGATGAAATTCTAGTATGTGATAGGGAACCACCTGGGGACAAACCTTATTGAAAATGGGTGAAATTGGGTCAAATGTCAGGACATAGGAGCTGGATCCATTCCATTGCTCTCATGCGTCATAACTTGCTTAAAAATTGTTCGATTTCGACGTAATTTTAGAATGTGGTAGGGGACCACCTGGGGACGAACCCTATTGAAAATGGGAGAAGCAGGGTCAAAGGTCAGGACATAGGAGTGGGATCCATTTCATTGCTCTTATGCGTCATAACTTGCGTAAAAATGGTTCGATTTCGATGAAATTTCAGAACGTGGTAGGGGACCACTGGGGACGAACCCTATTGAAAATGAGCGAAGCAGAGTCGAACGTCAGGATATAGGAGCGGGATCCATTCCATTGCTCTTATGCGTCATAACTCACGTGAAAATTGTTCGATTTCGACGAAATTTTAGAATGTGGTAGGGAACCACCTGGGCACGAACCCTATTGAAAATGAGTGAAGCAGGGTCAAAGGTCAGGACATAGGAGTGGGATCCATTCCATTGCTCTTATGCGTCATAACTTGCGTAAAAATAGTTCGATTTCGATGAAATTTTAGAATGTGGTAGGGGACCACTGGGGACGAACCCTATTGAAAATGAGCGAAGCAGAGTCGAATGTCAGGATATAGGAGCGGGATCAATTCCATTGCTCTTATGCCTCATAACTCACGTGAAAATGGTTCGATTTCGACGAAATTTTAGAATGTGGTAGGGGACCACCTGGGGGCGAACCCTATTGAAAATGGGCGAAGCAGGGTCAAAGGTTGTCAAAGGTCAGATGTTGCCAGGCACATAAGCAAAATTTATTCCACAGCCATTATTCTCATAACTTGAAAAAAATGCTTCTATTGCGACAAAACTTTAGTATGTTGTTCCGGAGGTATTCTGTTTAATATAATCGAAATGGGGTCAAAAGTCAGGGCACAGGAGCGAGATTTATTCCACAGTCATTATCCACATAAGTTGAGTAATACACTGCCGGACAATTGCTAAGGACGGATGACAATAGCAACGATAGCAACCATAAAATGGAAGGTAGGAAAATGTGGAAATTAGCATAAGTGCGGGATACAGTAAGACGTGTTGTGCGTATGCAAATTTTGGATTGCCGAACTTGTTCGTGACGTCATAGCGCTGATAAGAGATATAAAGGATTTGACGCGTATTGACCGTTGTTGTTCAAACGCAAAGTTGAAAGGGAAAGAATCAATTGACGAACTTGCAATTTTCAGTATGTCTTCCCGACATCACCTAGATGATTTTACGCGTGGCCGTATTATTGGCAAGATTGAAGAAGGGCGAAAAATAACAGATGTTGCCAGGGAGTTCGACGTCAGCCACAGTGTTGTTTCAAGGCTTTGGAAATCATTTCAAACAAATGGAGAGTGTAGCAAACGTCACGGGGGAGGTCGTGTTCGCAGTACGACACCTGCAGAAGATCGGTACATAGTGCTATCAACAAAAAGACACCGGCGCAGCACAGCTAGTGAGGTAGCAAATCAGTTTATGGCTGCTACTGGCAAGCGGATCTCCCGAAAAACTGTCGCCAGACGTTTGCATGAAGGAGGACTATACGCCCGCCGTCCTGTTGTGTGCATCCCATTGTCCAGACGTCACCGTACCGCCCGTTTGCAATGGTGCCATCAACATCGCAATTGGACTGATAACGACTGGTCTGCTGTCCTCCTCTCAGATGAGAGTAGATACAGTCTATCGTCTGATTGTCGACGACAACTGATCTGGCGTGATAGTGGTACTGCATATTGTCCAGCAAACATACAGGAAAGGGACCGATATCCGACATGTAGTGTCATGGTATGGGCTGGCATCATGATCAATGGCCGTACATCCCTCTATGTGCTTCCAACTGGGACTATGACTGGCCAACGATACATTAATGATGTTCTGCTACATCATGTTCGCATGTTCCGTGGTGCTGTCGGTGATAGATTCATTTTCATGGACGACAAAGCAACATGTCATCGAACAGTCGCTGTCCAGGAGTGTCTTGAGAGCGAGGATGTTCAACGCCTCGTATGGCCAGCACGTTCTCCAGATCTGAATCCCATTGAAAATGTGTGGGATGCTTTGGGGAGGAGTCTTGCTGGTCGCCAATGCCCTCCAATAAACAAGGACACCCTCATCCGTGCACTGACAGAGGAATGGGATAAATTACCCCAACAGCTGCTTGATAATGTTGTGCAAAGCATGACACGACGTGTGGAATCTTGCATCGCCCTCCATGGTGGCCATATCCCGTATTGACATCTTACGCCGGAACGCCTGCGGACTGTAATTGCATTTTTTTCACGTTTACGTATTCTGCACAAAATGGCCTGTTTGTCCCTTGAACACGTTCCAAAGCCTTCTGGATTTCAGAGCACAATAAATTGTCTTTCTTGTAATGTCCTGGCATTCTGACATTATTTTATTTCACTTGGCCACCCTTACTTTTTTTATGCGCTATATAGCCGTTTATGATCCGTCCTTAGCAATTGTCCAGCAGTGTAATTTCTGGTATGTTGGAAAGCGTATCATAATCAATGCATTGCATGATTTTACTAACTTTCTTTTTTTTCAATTTTTGAATTTTTTAAAAGCCGGCGAGAAGGATCGATTCTTCTGGCTATGCGAGAAAAGCTCTTTAAAATATCCTTTTTTTTTTTGTTTTCAGAAAGTTTAGCACTTTTTCCGTTATTGATGTCATTAATTTTTTTTTTCTTTTTTGGAACTTATGACATTTCACCGTCTTTTCATCTGATGCAGTTTTAATAGCGCCACGTTTTCTTCAAAAGAACTTTTTTCGGACTAACATTTATAAGTCTATCAAAAGCATCACGTAATATTATTCCATTTCTTTGTCTTTGACCTCTTACAGTGACATTTTCAACGTTTGATCTCGGTAAATTGACTGCTGGTATAGCCGACAATTTCGACATACACTGGCGGAAAGTGAGTAAAGAACACCAAGAATTAGACGTCTGATACCAACGAAATTTATACAGCATAATAACGGAATATAGAGGATAACGTGATCGAAACATTATGGCAAAATACAGCTGTATTTGCTGGTAAACTGAAAAATAACATTTCCATGTAACATGGTTAGTACGAGGTTGAACCGCCATGAACTGCGTCACACTGTGCAATTCTGGCATGGAGTCTGTCGTACAGATGTTGGATGTAAGTTTGGGGTATTGAGTTCCAAGCGTCCTCAACCTGGACGCCTAAATCAGGGATGGTCGTGGCTGGAAAGTGAAAACAGAACACCAAGAAGGAGACGTCTGATACCAACGAAATTTATACATAACGGAATACAGAGGATAACGTGATCAAAACATTATGGCAAAATACAGCTGTATTTGCTGGTAAACTGAAAAATAACATTTCCATGTAACATGGTTAGTACGAGGTTGAACCGCCATGAACTGCGTCACACTGTGCAATTCTGGCATGGAGTCTGTCGTACAGATGTTGGATGTAAGTTTGGGGTATTGAGTTCCAAGCATCCTCAACCTGGACGCGTAAATCGGGGATGGTCGTGGCTGGAAAGTGAAAAAAGAACACCAAGAAGGAGACGTCTGATACCAACGAAATTTATACAGCATAATAACGGAATACAGAGGATAACGTGATCAAAACATTATGGCAAAATACAGCTGTATTTGCTGGTAAACTGAAAAATAACATTTCCATGTAACATGGCTAGTACGAGGTTGAACCGCCATGAACTGCGTCACACTGTGCAATTCTGGCATGGAGTCTGTCGTACAGATGTTGGATGTAAGTTTGGGGTATTGAGTTCCAAGCGTCCTCAACCTGGACGCCTAAATCAGGGATGGTCGTGGCTGGAAAGTGAAAACAGAACACCAAGAAGGAGACGTCTGATACCAACGAAATTTATACATAACGGAATACAGAGGATAACGTGATCAAAACATTATGGCAAAATACAGCTGTATTTGCTGGTAAACTGAAAAATAACATTTCCATGTAACATGGTTAGTACGAGGTTGAACCGCCATGAACTGCGTCACACTGTGCAATTCTGGCATGGAGTCTGTCGTACAGATGTTGGATGTAAGTTTGGGGTATTGAGTTCCAAGCATCCTCAACCTGGACGCGTAAATCGGGGATGGTCGTGGCTGGAAAGTGAAAAAAGAACACCAAGAAGGAGACGTCTGATACCAACGAAATTTATACAGCATAATAACGGAATACAGAGGATAACATGATCAAAACATTATGGCAAAATACAGCTGTATTTGCTGGTAAACTGAAAAATAACATTTCCATGTAACATGGTTAGTACGAGGTTGAACCGCCATGAACTGCGTCACACTGTGCAATTCTGGCATGGAGTCTGTCGTACAGATGTTGGATGTAAGTTTGGGGTATTGAGTTCCAAGCATCCTCAACCTGGACGCGTAAATCGGGGATGGTCGTGGCTGGAAAGTGAAAAAAGAACACCAAGAAGGAGACGTCTGATACCAACGAAATTTATACATAACGGAATACAGAGGATAACGTGATCAAAACACTATGGCAAAATATAGCTGCATTTGCTGGTAAACTGAAAAATAATATTTCCATGTAACATGGTTAGTACGAGGTTGAACCGCCATGAACTGCGTCACACTGTGCAATTCTGGCATGGAGTCTGTCGTACAGATGTTGGATGTAAGTTTGGGGTATTGAGTTCCAAGCATCCTCAACCTGGACGCGTAAATCGGGGATGGTCGTGGCTGGAAAGTGAAAAAAGAACACCAAGAAGGAGACGTCTGATACCAACGAAATTTATACATAACGGAATACAGAGGATAACGTGATCAAAACACTATGGCAAAATACAGCTGTATTTGCTGGTAAACTGAAAAATAATATTTCCATGTAACATGGTTAGTACGAGGTTGAACCGCCATGAACTGCGTCACACTGTGCAATTCTGGCATGGAGTCTGTCGTACAGATTTTGGATGTAAGTTTGGGGTATTGAGTTCCAAGCATCCTCAACCTGGACGCGTAAATCGGGGATGGTCGTGGCTGGAAAGTGAAAAAGAACACCAAGAAGGAGACGTCTGATACCAACGAAATTTATACATAACGGAATACAGAGGATAACGTGATCAAAACACTATGGCAAAATACAGCTGCATTTGCTGGTAAACTGAAAAATAATATTTCCATGTAACATGGTTAGTACGAGGTTGAACCGCCATGAACTGCGTCACACTGTGCAATTCTGGCATGGAGTCTGTCGTACAGATGTTGGATGTAAGTTTGGGGTATTGAGTTCCAAGCATCCTCAACCTGGACGCGTAAATCGGGGATGGTCGTGGCTGGAAAGTGAAAAAAGAACACCAAGAAGGAGAC
Source organism: Macrothele yani (assembly GCA_039090855.1). Classification (NCBI taxonomy): domain Eukaryota; kingdom Metazoa; phylum Arthropoda; class Arachnida; order Araneae; family Macrothelidae; genus Macrothele; species Macrothele yani. Next base: position 7,903,466 of record CM077034.1, read on the forward strand.
GTCTGATACCAACGAAATTTATACATAACGGAATACAGAGGATAACGTGATCAAAACACTATGGCAAAATACAGCTGCATTTGCTGGTAAACTGAAAAATAATATTTCCATGTAACATGGTTAGTACGAGGTTGAACCGCCATGAACTGCGTCACACTGTGCAATTCTGGCATGGAGTCTGTCGTACAGATGTTGGATGTAAGTTTGGGGTATTGAGTTCCAAGCATCCTCAACCTGGACGCGTAAATCGGGGATGGTCGTGGCTGGCCGTGGAGACCGGAGAAGTCGTTGTCCCATAAAATCCCACACGTGCTCAATGGGGGACAAATCCGGTGAACATGGAAGTTGTCACACACCCTGAAGTGCATGTTGCGTTGCACGTGCCGTGTGTGGGCGTGCGTTATCTTGCTGGAAAACACCACGATGGACCGACCTTACAAATGGCGCAACAACGGGCTGAATGATGTTGTTGATGTAGGAGGTGCTGTTTAACGTACCCGGTACAAACACTAGTTGTGTACGGGAGTGATAGCTGATCGCTCCCCACACCAGGAGACCAGGTGTAGGCCCTGTGTGTCGCTGGTGGATGCAAGAAGGGTGGAGACGCTCCCCTGTGCGTCTGCGAACACGCATACGGCCATCGGACGCTCCCAAGCAGAATCTCCTTTCATCGCTGAACAGGACAGATCGCCATTGCGTTCTCCAGTGCAGACGTTGACGACACCACTGCAGCCGTTCCTGACGGTGGGCTGGAGTCAGAGGTACACATGCCAGAGGCACACGTGCACGTAGTCCTGCATCCAGTAGACGGTTGCGTATTGTTTGCACAGTCACCTCAGGTGCAACGGCAGCTCGGATTTGCGTCGCAGTGGATGTTCTGCTTGACAACGCCGCTCTTCTTATGCGTCGATCGGTCAGCTCATCAGTCCGTCTGTGACTCCCGGTTCCACGTCTTCTCGTGTGGGAATGTTCCTCGGACCATCTACGCCACCATCGTACCGCCACCGATACTTCCCGTCCAATTCGCTCCGCAATACGACGATACGACCACCCGGCCTCGCGGAGTCCGACTAGACGACCTCGCTCAAAGTCCGATAACTGCTGAAATCGTACACGTCTTCCATGTCCAGGCATTGCAGCTTCTTCGGGGTCTTCGCACGTGTCCGTACGCCGACGACTGATTATATTCACTTCACCGTACTCCTTAAATACCACCGACCATAATTTGCATATTATGCCGTGCTGTGGCGTAAGCGCTCACCGGTTGGTCCCGAAATTAACATCACACCTACGTAAACTCGACTCCATTAACATATGTAAATTTCATGAACGTCCGTCAATTCCTTCTTGGTGTTCTTTTTTCACTTTCCGCTAGTGTATTTGTTAATTCAACTAGATGGAGGTGCACTGAGAAAAAAAGTTTGTTCGAAACAACAAAATAATTTTGCTGAGCTGTTTTGGGGTTTTATGTTGTTGCTTCAGCAAAACTCCATCGGATTTGTTTTGTTAGCAACACAAAATTATTTCGTTGGCTATATTTTGTTAATTCAACTATATGGAGGTGCATACGAGAGGAATTGCGGGAAGATGTTCCAGAATTCAGAATTTTCAGTTAACTCCTCTTAAAAACGGTCATTTTCCGTTAATATGCGAAAGAAATTGCGAGATTTGTCTTACGGCACTGGCTCTCTCCGTTCCCTGGAACCAGTGACCCTAAATTAGGGACGGCGACTGCTTATAGCCCATCGAGTTGCTCACGGTGGTCGTTAAACCTCCAATCAAAAAAAAAAAAAAGATGATTAGGCATGGATGTTGTGTTTGTCTTACGGCACTGGCTCTCTCCCTTCCCTGGAACCAGTGACCCTAAATTAGGGACGGGCGACTGCTTATAGCCCATCGAGTTGCTCACGGTGGTCGTTAAACCTCCAATCAAAAAAAAAAAAAAAAAAAGATGATTAGGCATGGATGTTGTGTTTGTCTTACGGCACTGGCTCTCTCCCTTCCCTGGAACCAGTGACCCTAAATTAGGGACGGGCGACTGCTTATAGCCCATTGAGTTGCTCACGGTGGTCGTTAAACCTCCAAACAAACAAAAAAAAAAAAAAAAAAAGTAATTTACCTAAACCATCGAAATAAAAGTGCCGTACCGTTGGCGCAGTGGTCTAAGCGATGGCCTCTGATCATTCGTTCTAACGGGGTCCGGGTTCGAATCCCGGTGAGGCATGGATGTTGTGTTTGTCTTACGGCACTGGCTCTCTCCCTTCCCTGGAACCAGTGACCCTAAATTAGGGACGGGCGACTGCTTATAGCCCATTGAGTTGCTCACTGTGGTCGTTAAACCTCCAATCAAAAAAAAAAAAAAGAGTAATTTACCTAAACCATCGAAATAAAAGTGCCGGCCCCGTTGGCGCAGTGGTCTAAGGCGCTGGCCTCTGATCATTCGTCCTAACGGGGTCTGGGTACAAATCCCGGTGAGGCATGGATGTTGTGTTTGTCTTACGGCACTGGCTCTCTCCCTTCCCTGGAACCAGTGACCCTAAATTAGGGACGGGCGACTGCTTATAGCCCATTGAGTTGCTCACTGTGGTCGTTAAACCTCCAATCAAAAAAAAAAAAAAAAAGTAATTTACCTAAACCATCGAAATAAAAGTGCCGGCCCCGTTGGCGCAGTGGTCTAAGGCGCTGGCCTCTGATCATTCGTCCTAACGGGGTCTGGGTACAAATCCCGGTGAGGCATGGATGTTGTGTTTGTCTTACGGCACTGGCTCTCTCCCTTCCCTGGAACCAGTGACCCTAAATTAGGGACGGGCGACTGCTTATAGCCCATTGAGTTGCTCACTGTGGTCGTTAAACCTCCAATCAAAAAAAAAAAAAAAAAAAGAGTAATTTACCTAAACCATCGAAATAAAAGTGCCGGCCCCGTTGGCGCAGTGGTCTAAGGCGCTGGCCTCTGATCATTCGTCCTAACGGGGTCTGGGTACAAATCCCGGTGAGGCATGGATGTTGTGTTTGTCTTACGGTACTGACTCTCTCCCTTCCCTGGAACCAGTGACCCTAAATTAGGGACGGGCGAATGCTTATAGCCCATTGAGTTGCTCACGGTGGTCGTTAAATCTCCAATGAAAAAAAAAAAAAAAAAAAAAGGTAATTTACCTAAACCATCGAAATAAAAGTGCCGTACCGTTGGCGCAGTGGTCTAAGCGATGGCCTCTGATCATTCGTTCTAACGGGGTCCGGGTTCGAATCCCGGTGAGGCATGGATGTTGTGTTTGTCTTACGGCACTGGCTCTCTCCCTTCCCTGGAACCAGTGACCCTAAATTAGGGACGGGCGACTGCTTATAGCCCATTGAGTTGCTCACGGTAGTCGTTAAACCTGAAAAAAAAAATAATAAAAAATAAAGTATAAGTCATTTTTGACAGCGCCAAATTTCCAGGGGGAGGTGGGCTCGCTAGCCTTGTAGGGGGAGCTTAGCCCCCGCTAGCTACGGCCCTGTTTGCAACAAACCTGTCGTAAGGACGATCTGGAAACTCGGTTTTTATTCTTGCTTCCTTATAAGCCCAAGTTGGAGCATGCGTGTTTGTGTTTGTGTGAAGTGTATCTCCAGGTAAGAGGGTCTCTCGTCTGCTTGGGTCATTAAATCTTTTTTTTTTTTTTTTTTTCTCTCTGAGCACTAATGTGCTGTCTCAGCGTGGCCAGATACGAAAAGCTTATGAGAATGGGTGGTTAGCGTCTCTATTGTAGTAGAAACAACAAGAATCTATCATGAAGCAGTCATCAGTCACTTGATGATGAATTGCTGGGAGCGGAAAACAGCTGCTCCTGCTGGACGTAGGACGTCTTTCTCTCTCGCTCTCTCTGCCTTCCCCACAAGGCCGTTGTTACGTCATCATTTGTTATGTCATCTGTTTCTACCTATCCCCACAGATGGAAATATTCTCTTGGCTGCATTCTCAGCCCGCTGTTGCAACTCCCATTTTCCCGACCGGCGAAAGTCTGACCTGAGGTTCATAACCTTCTTCTCTTGAACAAGCCGTTAACTTAATTTAAAAAGTGAAAGGGGAGCATCTTATTATTCCGCCGCTGTATTTAACGGTATTTTATTTTATTACTGCGCTTTTCACAAATTGGAAACAGATCACACGTAAATGATTTCTTGCCCCAATAAATTTCTGAACGTTTTTAAAAAAAAAAACAAAAAACAAATTACTAAAATCAAGCAATGCATTGATTATGATATGCTTTCCAACATACCAGAAATCATTACTCAAGTTATGAGGATAACAGCTGTGGAATCAGTCTCCCTCCTGTGCCCTGACCTTTGACCCTATTTCAATTATATTCGACAGAATACCTCCGGTACAACATACTAAAGTTTTGTCGCAATATAAGTACTTTTTAGTCAAGTAATAAGGATAACGGCTGTGGAATAAATCTCGCTCTTGTACCCCGACCTTTGACCCCATTTCAATGATATTCGACAGAGCCAGTTCAGTATACCTCCGGAACAACATACTGAAGTTTTGTCGCAATAGAAGCATTTTTAGTCAAGTTATGAGGATAATGGCTGTGGAATAAATCTCATTCCTGTGCCCTGACCTTTGACCCCATTTCGATGATATTAAACAGAATACCTCTGGAACAACATATTAAAGTTTTGTCGCAATACAAGCATTTTTAGTCAAGTTATGAGGATAATGGCTGTGGAATAAATCTCACTCCTGTGCCCTGACCTTTGACCCCATTTCGATGATATTAAACAGAATACCTCCGGAACAACATACTAAAGTTTTGTCGCAATACAAGCATTTTTAGTCAAGTTATGAGGATAATAGCTGTGGAATAAATCTCGCTCCTGTGCCCTGACCTTTGACCCCATTTCGATGATATTAAACAGAATACCTCCGGAACAACATACTAAAGTTTTGTCGCAATAGAAGCATTTTTTTCAAGTTATGAGGATAATGGCTGTGGAATAAATCTCGCTCCTGTGCCCTGACCTTTGACCCCATTTCGATGATATTAAACAGAATACCTCCGGTACAACATACTAAAGTTTTGTCGCAATACAAGTATTTTTAGTCAAGTTATGAGGATAATAGCTGTGGAATAAATCTCGCTCCTGTGCCCTGACCTTTGACCCCATTTCGATGATATTAAACAGAATACCTCCGGAACAACATACTAAAGTTTTGTCGCAATACAAGTATTTTTAGTCAAGTTATGAGGATAATGGCTGTGCAATAAATCTCGCTCCTGTGCCCTGACCTTTGACCCCATTTCGATCATATTAAACAGAATCGGTTCACTATACCTCCGGAATAACATACTAAAGTTTTGTCGCAATAGAAGCATTTTAGTCAAGTTATGAGGATAATGGCTGTGGAATAAATCTCGCTCCTGTGCCCTGACCTTTGACCCCATTTCGATTATATTAAACAGAATTGGTTCAGTATACCTCCAGAACAACAAACTAAAGTTTTGTCGTAATACAAGCATTTTTAGTCAAGTTATGAGGATAATAGCTGTGGAATAAATCTCGCTCCTGTGCCCTGACCTTTGACCCCATTTCAATGATATTAAACAGAATTGGTTCAGTATACCTCCGGAACAACATACTGAAGTTTTGTCGCAATAGAAGCATTTTTAGTCAAGTTAAGAAGATAATGGCTGTGTAATAAATCTCGCTCCTGTGCCCTGCCCTTTGACCCCATTTCGATGATTTTAAACAGAATTGGTTCAGTATACCTCCGGAACAACATACTAAAGTTTTGTCGCAATAGAAGCATTTTTAGTCAAGTTTTGAGGATATTGGTTGTGGAATAAATCTCGCTCCTGTGCCCTGACCTTTGACCCCATTGCGATGATATTAAACAATTGGTTCAGTATACCTCCGGAACAACATACTGAAGTTTTGTCATAATACAATCATTTTTAGTCAAGTTATGAGGATAATGGCTGTAGAATAAATCTCCCTCTTGTGCCATGACCTTTGACCCCATTTCAATGATATTCAAACAGGATTGGTTCAGTATACCTCCGGAACAACATTCTAAAGTTTTGTCGCAATAGCAAGGTTTTTTAGTCAAGTTATGAGGATAATGGCTGTGAAATGAGTCTCCCTCCTGTGCCCTGACCTTTGACCCCATTTCAAAAATATATGACAGAACCAGTTCAGTATACCTCCGGAACAACATACTGAAGTTTTGTCGCAATAGAAGCATTTTTAGTCAAGTTAAGAGGATAATAGCTGTGGAATAAAACTCGCTCCTGTGCCCTGACCTTTGACCCCATTTCGATGATGTTCAACAGATTTGTTTCAGTATGCCTCCGGAACAATACACTTTTGTAGCAATAGAAGCATTTTTAGTCAAGTTATGAGGATAATGGCTGTGGAATAAATCTCGCTCCTGTGCCCTGACCTTTGACCACATTTCGATGATATTCAACAGATTTGGTTCAGTATGCCTCCGGAACAATAAACTTTTGTAGCAATAGAAGCATTTTTAGTCAAGTTATGAGGATAATGGCTGTGGAATAAATCTCGCTCCTGTGCCCTGACCTTTGACCCCATTTCGATGATGTTCAACAGATTTGTTTCAGTATGCCTCCGGAACAATAAACTTTTGTAGCAATAGAAGCATTTTTTGTCAAGTTATGAGGATAATGGCTGTGGAATAAATCTCGCTCCTGTGCCCTGACCTTTGACCACATTTCGATGATATTCAACAGATTTGGTTCAGTATGCCTCCGGAACAATAAACTTTTGTAGCAATAGAAGCATTTTTAGTCAAGTTATGAAGATAATGGCTGTGGAATAAATCTCGCTCCTGTGCCCTGACCTTTGACCCCCATTTCGATGATATTAAACAGAATTGGTTCAGTATGCCTCCGGAACAATAAACTTTTGTAGCAATAGAAGCAATTTTTGTCAAGTTATGAGGATAATGGCTGTGGAATAAATCTCGCTCCTGTGCCCTGACCTTTGACCACATTTCGATGATATTCAACAGATTTGGTTCAGTATGCCTCCGGAACAATAAACTTTTGTAGCAATAGAAGCATTTTTACTCATGTTATGAGGATAATGGCTGTGGAATAAATCTCGCTCCTGTGCCCTGACCTTTGACCGCCATTTCGATGTTATTAAACAGATTTGGTTCAGTATGCCTCCGCAACAATTAACGTTTGTAGCAATAGAAGCATTTTTTGTCAAGTTATGAGGATAATGGCTGTGGAATAAATCTCGCTGATGTCCACTGACCTTTGACCACATTTCGATGATATTCAACAGATTTGGTTTAGTATGCCTACGGAACAATAAACTTTTGTAGCAATAGAAGCATTTTTAGTCAAGTTATGAGGATAATGGCTGTGGAATAAATCTAGCTCCTGTGCCCTGACCTTTGACCACATTTCGATGATATTAAACGGAATTGGTAAAGTATGCCTCCGGAACAATAAACTTTTGTAGCAATAGAAGCATTTTTCGTCAAGTTATGAGGATAATGGGTGTGGAATAAATCTCGCTCCTGTGCTCTGACCTTTGACCACATTTCGATGATATTGAACAGATTTGGTTCAGTATGCCTCCGGAACAATAAACTTTTGTAGCAATAGAAGCATTTTTAGTCAAGTTATGAGGATAATGGCTGTGGAATAAATCTCGCTCTTGTGCCCTGACCTTTGACGCCCATTTCGATGATATTAAACGGAATTGGTTCAGTATGCCTCCGGAACAATAAACGTTTGTAGCAATAGAAGCATTTTTAGTCAAGTTATGAGGATAATGGCTGTGGAATAAATCTCGCTCCTGTGCCCTGACCTTTGACCACATTTCGATGATATTCAACAGATTTGGTTCAGTATGCCTCCGGAACAATAAACTTTTGTAGCAATAGAAGCATTTTTTGTCAAGTTATGAGGATAATGGCTGTGGAATAAATCTCGCTCCTGTGCCCTGACCTTTGACCACATTTCGATGATATTCAACAGATTTGGTTCAGTATGTCTCCGGAACAATAAACTTTTGTAGCAATAGAAGCATTTTTTGTCAAGTTATGAGGATAATGGCTGTTGAATAAATCTCGCTCCTGTGCCCTGACCTTTGACCCCATTTCGATGATGTTCAACAGATTTGTTTCAGTATGCCTCCGGAACAATAAACTTTTGTAGCAATAGAAGCATTTTTAGTCAAGTTATGAGGATAATGGCTGTGGAATAAATCTCGCTCCTGTGCCCTGACCTTTGACCGCCATTTCGATGTTATTAAACAGATTTGGTTCAGTATGCCTCCGCAACAATAAACGTTTGTAGCAATAGAAGCATTTTTTGTCAAGTTATGAGGATAATGGCTGTGGAATAAATCTCGCTGATGTGCACTGACCTTTGACCACATTTCGATGATATTCAACAGATTTGGTTTAGTATGCCTACGGAACAATAAACTTTTGTAGCAATAGAAGCATTTTTAGTCAAGTTATGAGGATAATGGCTGTGGAATAAATCTAGCTCCTGTGCCCTGACCTTTGACCACATTTCGATGATATTAAACGGAATTGGTAAAGTATGCCTCCGGAACAATAAACTTTTGTAGCAATAGAAGCATTTTTCGTCAAGTTATGAGGATAATGGGTGTGGAATAAATCTCGCTCCTGTGCCCTGACCTTTGACCACATTTCGATGATATTGAACAGATTTGGTTCAGTATGCCTCCGGAACAATAAACTTTTGTAGCAATAGAAGCATTTTTAGTCAAGTTATGAGGATAATGGCTGTGGAATAAATCTCGCTCTTGTGCCCTGACCTTTGACGCCCATTTCGATGATATTAAACGGAATTGGTTCAGTATGCCTCCGGAACAATAAACGTTTGTAGCAATAGAAGCATTTTTAGTCAAGTTATGAGGATAATGGCTGTGGAATAAATCTCGCTCCTGTGCCCTGACCTTTGACCACATTTCGATGATATTCAACAGATTTGGTTCAGTATGCCTCCGGAACAATAAACTTTTGTAGCAATAGAAGCATTTTTTGTCAAGTTATGAGGATAATGGCTGTGGAATAAATCTCGCTCCTGTGCCCTGACCTTTGACCACATTTCGATGATATTCAACAGATTTGGTTCAGTATGTCTCCGGAACAATAAACTTTTGTAGCAATAGAAGCATTTTTTGTCAAGTTATGAGGATAATGGCTGTGGAATAAATCTCGCTCCTGTGCCCTGACCTTTAACCACATTTCGATGATATTCAACAGGTTTGTTTCAGTATGCCTCCGGAACAATAAACTTTTGTAGCAATAGAAGCATTTTAGTCAAGTTATGAGGATAATGGCTGTGGAATAAATCTCGCTCCTGTGCCCTGACCTTTGACCCATTTCGATGATGTTCAACAGATTTGTTTCAGTATGCCTCCGGAACAATATACTTTTGTAGCAATAGAAGCATTTTTAGTCAAGTTATGAGGATAATGGCTGTGGAATAAATCTCGCTCCTGTGCCCTGACCTTTGACCCCATTTCGATGATGTTCAACAGATTTGTTTCAGTATGCCTCCGGAACAATAAACTTTTGTAGCAATAGAAGCATTTTTAGTCAAGTTATGAGGATAATGGCTGTGGAATAAATCTCGCTCCTGTGCCCTGACCTTTGACCACATTTCGATGATATTCAACAGATTTGGTTCAGTATGCCTCCGGAACAATAAACTTTTGTAGCAATAGAAGCATTTTTATTCAAGTTATGAGGATAATGGCTGTGGAATAAATCTCGCTTGTGTGCCCTGACCTTTGACCCCATTTCGATGATGTTCAACAGATTTGTTTCAGTATGCCTCCGGAACAATAAACTTTTGTAGCAATAGAAGCATTTTTTAGTCAAGTTATGAGGATAATGGCTGTGGAATAAATCTCGCTCCTGTGCCCTGACCTTTGACCCCATTTCGATGATGTTCAACAGATTTGTTTCAGTATGCCTCCGGAACAATAAACTTTTGTAGCAATAGAAGCTTTTTTAGTCAAGTTATGAGGATAATGGCTGTGGAATAAATCTCGCTCCTGTGCCCTGACCTTTGACCCCATTTCGATGATGTTCAACAGATTTGTTTCAGTATGCCTCCGGAACAATAAACTTTTGTAGCAATAGAAGCATTTTTAGTCAAGTTATGAGGATAATGGCTGTGGAATAAATCTCGCTCCTGTGCCCTGACCTTTGACCACATTTCGATGATATTCAACAGATTTGGTTCAGTATGCCTCCGGAACAATAAACTTTTGTAGCAATAGAAGCATTTTTATTCAAGTTATGAGGATAATGGCTGTGGAATAAATCTCGCTTGTGTGCCCTGACCTTTGACCCCATTTCGATGATGTTCAACAGATTTGTTTCAGTATGCCTCCGGAACAATAAACTTTTGTAGCAATAGAAGCATTTTTAGTCAAGTTATGAGGATAATGGCTGTGGAATAAATCTCGCTCCTGTGCCCTGACCTTTGACCCCATTTCGATGATGTTCAACAGATTTGTTTCAGTATGCCTCCGGAACAATAAACTTTTGTAGCAATAGAAGCTTTTTTAGTCAAGTTATGAGGATAATGGCTGTGGAATAAATCTCGCTCCTGTGCCCTGACCTTTGACCCCATTTCGATGATGTTCAACAGATTTGTTTCAGTATGCCTCCGGAACAATAAACTTTTGTAGCAATAGAAGCATTTTTAGTCAAGTTATGAGGATAATGGCTGTGGAATAAATCTCGCTCCTGTGCCCTGACCTTTGACCACATTTCGATGATATTCAACAGATTTGGTTCAGTATGCCTCCGGAACAATAAACTTTTGTAGCAATAGAAGCATTTTTAGTCAAGTTATGAGGATAATAGCTGTGGAATAAATCTCGCTCCTGTGCCCTGACCTTTGACCACATTTCGATGATATTCAACAGATTTGGTTCAGTATGTCTCCGGAACAATAAACTTTTGTAGCAATAGAAGCATTTTTAGTCAAGTTATGAAGATAATGGCTGTGGAATAAATCTCGCTCCTGTGCCCTGACCTTTGACCCCCATTTCGATGATATTAAACAGAATTGGTTCAGTATGCCTCCAGAACAATAAACTTTTGTAGCAATAGAAGCAATTTTTGTCAAGTTATGAGGATAATGGCTGTGGAATAAATCTCGCTCCTGTGCACTGACCTTTGACCACATTTCGATGATATTCAACAGATTTGGTTCAGTATGCCTCCGGAACAATAAACTTTTGTAGCAATAGAAGCATTTTTAGTCAAGTTATGAGGATAATGGCTGTGGAATAAATCTCGCTCCTATGCCCTGACCTTTGACTCCATTTCGATGATGTTCAACAGATTTGTTTCAGTATGCCTCCGGAACAATAAACTTTTGTAGCAATAGAAGCATTTTTTGTCAAGTTATGAAGATAATGGCTGTGGAATAAATCTGGCTCCTGTGCCCCATACCACGATAGATAAGAAGAGGAACTCGTGGATCCAAAAAATGACGAGAGTGGAAGACATCATGATCAGAGTTAAATCCCTGAAATGGCAATGGGCTGGACATACACAGCCAGAAGGACAGACCATCGATGGACAGCCGAAATTTTAGACTGGATTCCAATTGACAGAAAGAGACCCAAAAGAAGACCACGTGGGAGATGGCTGGATGAAAGAGACTGGCCCAATACAGTCCGTTGTGGAAGAAACTTGGGGAAACCTTCATCAAACAGTGGATTGATAACGATTGGCAATGATGATGATGATATGATTTATTCGAATTTATAGAGACAGAAAAATACCCAGAAGAAAACCACGTGGGAGATGGGGTTGGGGATGATTGAGACTGGCCCAATAAAGTCCGTTGTGAAAGAAACTTGGGAAGACCTTCATCAAGCAGTGGATTGATAACGATTGGCAATGATGATGATGATTTATTCGAATTTATAAGGACAGAAAAATACCCAGAAGAAAACCACGTGGGAGATGGGGGGGGATGATGGAGACTGGCCCAATAAAGTCCGTTGTGAAAGAAACTTGGGAAGACCTTCATCAAGCAGTGGATTGATAACGATTGGCAATGATGATGATGATTTATTCGAATTTATAGGGACAGAAAAATACCCAGAAGAAAACCACGTGGGAGATGGGGGGGGGTGATGGAGACTGGCCCAATAAAGTCCGTTGTGAAAGAAACTTGGGAAGACCTTCATCAAGCAGTGGATTGATAACGATTGACATTGATGATGATGATGATGATATATTCGAATTTATAGGGACAGGAAAAGACCCAGAAGAAGACCACGTGGGAGATGGGTGGATGATGGAGACTGGCCCAATACAGTCCATTCTGAAAGAAACTTGGGGAAACCTTCATCAAGCAGTGGATTGATAACGATTGGCAATGATGATGATGATTTATTCGAATTTATAGGGACAGAAAAATACCCAGAAGAAAACCACGTGGGAGATGGGGGAGGGGATGAAGGAGACTGGCACAATACAGTCCGTTGTGGAAGAAACTTGGGGAGATCTTCATCAAGCAGTGGATTGATAACGATTGACAGTGATGATGATGATATATTCGAATTTATAGAGACAGGAAAAGACCCAGAAGAAGGCCACGTGGAAGACAGTTGGATGATGGAGATTGGCCCAATACTGTCCGTTCTGAAAGAAACTTGGGAAGACCTACATCAAGCAGTGGATTGATAACGATTGACAATGATGATGATGATGATATATTTGAATTTATAATGACAGAAAAAGACCCAGAAGAAGACCACGTGGGAGATGGGTGGATGATGGAGACTGGCCCAATACAGTCCATTCTGAAAGAAACTTGGGAAGACCTTCATCAAGCAGTGGATTGATACCGATTGACAACGATGATGATGATGATGATGATGATATATTTGAATTTATAATGACAGGAAAAGACCCAGAAGAAGACCACGTGGGAGATGGGTGGATGATGGAGACTGGCCCAATACAGTCCGTTCTGAAAGAAACTTGGGGAGACCTTCATCAAGCTGTGGATTGATAACGATTGACAATGATGATGATGATGATGATATATTCGAATTTATAATGACAGGAAAAGACGCAGAAGAAGACCACGTGGGAGATCTGTGGATGATGGAGACTGGCCCAATAGAGTCCATTCTGAAAGAAACTTGGGGAGACCTTCATCAAGCAGTGGATTGATAACGATTGACGATGATTATGATGATGATGATGATGATGATGATGATGATATATTTGAATTTATAGGGATAGGAAAAGACCCAGAAGAAGACCACGTGGGAGATGGGTGGATGATGGAGATTGGCCCAATACAGTCCGTTGTGGAAGAAACTTGGGGAGACCTTCATTAGGCAGTGGATTGATCACAATTGACAATGATGATGATGATGATGATGATGATATATTCGAATTTGTAGCTCAAGACAAATTTCCCCGTGTCAGGTTTGGGCCGTGTCCGGGTTCAAAAATTTTGACCAGTTTCCAACTTTGTGTACTAGGTGAAAACCCGTAAATAATTACAGGAAAAATAAGATGAGTAATTTTTTAAAAACCAGGTATTCTTCTTGTTCGTGATGTCTAAATGTGGAAGTACAGTATGTTTCATGAACATTACAACAATAAAAAATATATATATATATATATAGGTAGGCTCGGTAGGCTCAGTTGTGATTGAGCCGTCAGTTTGAAACGTATAGAACTACGACTTGCAGATCGGAGAGCTGAAATGAGCTATAGTCGAGTATGGTTTCAAAGCGTTTATTTAATTTCTTATAGCCAACATAGGTCTATGATATGAAAAGCAGCTTACATAATTTTCACAAAGTAACGCTACACACATTGCGAACACAAAGCAGATCGATACACGAATAACCCAACTGCCTTCTTGGGCTTCTTACATTTCGCATCACTTGCACTTTCCTCTCGTTTTGTTTTTCTCCACTTTTGCTTGCGCGTTCATTCTGCAAATACCGTGTCATTGTCAAAAATGTTAACACGTTCACACTAAAACTATTTTTAAAAATTTTAGTTTAAAGAACTGCGATATGTTCTGACACATTTGAATAGATCTCGTCAAGAGCTTTAAAACGATACCACACACAGTCGTGTTGCGAGATACGGTTGTCCAGATAAACCGCGATATTGTCAAAAGTGTTCACAAGAAAACAATTTTTAAAATGTTCAGTTCAAACCACTGCGAAATGTTCTTCGTATATTTGAATAGATCTCGTCGAGAGCTTTAAAACGATACCACGCACAGTCGTGTTGCGAGATACGGTTGTCCAGATAAACCGCGATATTGTCAAAAGTGTTCACAAGAAAACAATTTTTTAAATGTTCAGTTCAAACCACTGCGAAATGTTCTTCGTATATTTGAATAGATCTCGTCGAGAGCTTTAAAACGATACCACGCACAGTCGTGTTGCGATCACGTTTGTCCAGATAAATCGCATTATTGTCAGAAGTGTTCACAAGGAAACAATTTTTAAAATGTTCAGTTCAAACCACTGCGAAATGTTCTTCATATATTTGAATAGATCTCGTCGAGAGCTTTAAAACGATACCACGCACAGTCGTGTTACGACCACGGTTGTCCAGATAAACCGCGATATTGTCAAAAGTGTTCACAAGAAAACAATTTTTTAAATGTTCAGTTCAAACCACTGCGAAATGTTCATCGTGTATTTGTATAAATCTCGTCGAGAGCTTTAAAACGATATTACGCACAGTCGTGTTGCGAGATACGGTTCTCCTGATAAACCGCGATATCGTCAAAAGTGTTCACAAGAAAACAATTTTTAAAATGTTCAGTTCAAACCACTGCGAAATGTTCTTCGTATATTTGATTAGATCTCGTCGAGAGCTTTAAAACGATACCACGCACAGTCGTGTTGCGAGATACGGTTGTCCAGATAAACCGCGATATTTTCAAAAGTGTTCACAAGGAAACAATTTTTTTAATGTTCAGTTCAAACCACTGCGAAATGTTCTTCGTATATTTGAATATATCTCGTCGAGAGCTTTAAAACGATACCACGCACAGTCGTGTTACGACCACGGTTGTCCAGAAAAACCGCGATATTGTCAAAAGTGTTCACAAGACAACAATTTTTAAAATGTTCAGTTCAAACCACTGCGAAATGTTCTTCGTATATTTGAATAGATCTCGTCGAGAGCCTTAAAACGATATCACGCACAGTCGTGTTACGACCACGGTTGTCCAGAAAAACCGCGATATTGTCAAAAGTGTTCACAAGAAAACAATTTTTAAAATGTTCAGTTCAAACCACTGCGAAATGTTCTTCGTATATTTGAATAGATCTCGTCGAGAGCTTTAAAACGATACCACGCACAGTCGCGTTGCGAGATACGGTTGTCCAGATAAACCGCGATATTGTCAAAAATGTTCACAAGAAAACAATTTTTTAAATGTTCAGTTCAAACCACTGCGAAATGTTATTCGTATATTTGAATAGATCTCGTCGAGAGCTTTAAAACGATACCACACACAGTCGTGTTGCGAGATACGGTTGTCCAGATAAACCGCGATATTGTCAAAAGTGTTCACAAGAAAACAATTTTTTAAATGTTCAGTTCAAACCACTGCGAAATGTTCTTCGTATATTTGAATAGATCTCGTCGAGAGCTTTAAAACGATGCCACGCATAGTTTTGTTGCGATCACGGTTGCCGAGATAGACTTAGTCAAACGCGGCGGCACACCCGGAAATATTGCATCATCTCCCCAGCGCCCGATGAGCGAGGGGGCGTCGCGCTCACGTTGTATTGCGCAGTACGCGAATTAGGCTCCATGCTTCTTACGAATATGCTAACACCAATAGTGTGCGGCACGTATTTTTAACGCTGTAATGATTTCAATCGGGGCCTATTTTTGTTACAGACGGTCGGCCTTAAATCTCCCCATACTATCCGCGGAGTTTCTGCTTCAAAAATTATATTGTTTGAGGCAGGTATTCGACAATAAAAATAGGCAAGCGCTCGCAATTGCGAAGTGTTCGTTCACCGCACATCATATATTTTTAAGACAGCTGATAAGTATCGTAAACAAATCCCGACGCCCAGGAGCAATATTTCCGACATTATATTTAGCACGTTTTTTGTAAAAAATATCGTGCTTATGTAATCGGTTTGTCCGTCCGCCTGTACCCACGATATTTCTGCAACTATTAGTCCGATTTGAAAAATTCTTTTTGCATTGGAAAGCTCGAAATATGCAAATGATGATCCTTTATTTCGTTTTTTTTTTTTTTTTACGATGAACAGTTTCGCCGGTAGAGGGCGTAAATGCAGATGATGTCGAATTCAAAAATACGTTTTATTCCACATATTTGCTTCTAAAAATCTGATTGAAAAAAAAATTATCTTTCGAGCTCATTTATGTCGAAAAGTATTTTAGATGTAGTTACTTTTTCAAATTACGCATAGATTTTCCGCTAGGGGGCGTAAAAGTAAATTACGTTTTTCCCGATAACTCTTCTTCTAAAAGTCCGATTTGAAAAATGTTTTCTTCAGCGAATACATCTCCTGATGGAAAATCTTTTGCATATAATTTCAAATTTTTGGTAATGAATACTTTGGCCACCAGGGGGCGTAAGTGTAAAAATTTTCTTCTGATGTATTTTCCATAAAATCGGAGCTTCTAAAATATCGATTGAAAAATTCTTTCGTGGACTGATGCCACTCACATCGATAAACCTTTTCGGAATATTTTCTTCTTAAAATATTCCACAGTTTCTCCGCCAGGAGGCGTAGATGTACATCTTATATTTGTCAACATCTCTACTTCTAGAAGTCCGATTTGAAAAATTCCTTCTTTGTTGGATAGTGTTTTCCGTGTTACATGTTTTTCACATAATTTCAAAATTTTCAACTAATTCATAGATTTTCCGCTAGGGGGCGTAAATGTAAATTGCGTTCCCCCTATATCTCTGCTTCTAAATCTCCGATTTGAAAAATTCTTTCTGCACCGGATACAGCTCCTGATGGGAAATCGTTTGCACATAATTTCTAATTTTTGTAAGAAATGGTTTGGCCACCAGGTGGCGTAAGTCTTCATTTCCGCTTCTGTTGTATTTGCAGCAAAACATGAGCTTCTAAAATCTCGATTGCAAAAAAAGTCGTTTGTTGACCGATACTACTCATGTCGACAAACCTTTTAGGAAAATTTTCTCCTTGAAAAAATGCATGCTTTCAATGCCAGGGGGCGTAGATGTATATCTTATTTTTGTCAATATCTCTACTTCTAAGATTACGATTTAAAAAATTCCTTCTTTGTTGGATAGTGTTTCCGATGCGAAATGTTATTCCTATAATTCAAAATTCAAAATCATAGACTTTCCGCTAGGGGGCACAAAGGTAAATTGCGTTTTCTCCGTTATATCTGCTCCTAAAGCTCTGATTTGAAAAATTCTTCCTGTATCGCATACCAGACCTGATGGAAAATATTTTTCACATAATTTCTAATGTTTGGTAAAGAATGGTTTAGCCACCAGGGGTCATAAGTGTTAATTTCTACTTAAGAAGTATTTGTTGCAAAATCTGGGCTCCTGAAAACTCGACTAATTTTTTTCTTCGACCGACACCGCTTATACGGATAAACCTTTTGAGAATACTTTCGTCCTAAAATAATGCATGGTTTTCCCACCAGGGGATGTAAAGTCACATCTTATTTTTGTCGATATCTCTGTTTCTAAGAGTTCGGAAGCTCACGATTCCGTTTACAGCAATATCTGAGGGATTAAAAACCCGATTGAAAATCTTCTTTCTTTCGTCAGATCTATTGTTTTCCATACAGATTCCATATGACTTTGAATAGCTTTGATAAATTTAATTTGCGTCAGAACGGATTCAAAAGACGTGCTTATTACACCCGAAAATTCGGTGTCATCTTTCTTGTTCTTTTATTAAATCGTTAGAAAGTATGTCCTCCTTTTGCAGAAATGACCTCTTTAATTCGTTTTGGCATTGACTCCACTAATTGAGTGTACATATTTTTCACTTCAACCACACTTTTATAGCATTCGTTATCATGCGTTCTTTGGTTGTACAGTCCATTTTACCTAAACGTCTCTTCATAATCGTGGAACCACACTTTTATAGCATTCGTTATCATGCGTTCTTTGGTTGTACAGTCCATTTTATCTAAACGTCTCTTCATAATCGTGGAACCACACTTTTATAGCATTCGTTATCATGCGTTCTTTGGTTGTACAGTCCATTTTACCTAAACGTCTCTTCATAATCGTGGAACCACACTTTTATAGCATTCGTTATCATGCGTTCTTTGGTTGTACAGTCCATTTTACCTAAACGTCTCTTCATAATCGTGGAACCACACTTTTATAGCATTCGTTATCATGCGTTCTTTGGTTGTACAGTCCATTTTACCTAAACGTCTCTTCATAATCGTGGAACCACACTTTTATAGCATTCGTTATCATGCGTTCTTTGGTTGTACAGTCCATTTTACCTAAACGTCTCTTCATAATCGTGGAACCACACTTTTATAGCATTCGTTATCATGCGTTCTTTGGTGTACAGTCCATTTCACCTAAACGTCTCTTCAAAATATTCCACAAGTTTTCTATGGGATTTCAGTCTGGTGAATTTCCAGGCCAATCAAGCAAATGAATTTGATTTTCCAGCTTTACCAATTTCGAATTGTGACATGGGGCCAAGTCATGTTGAAATGTCCCGTCAAAAGTTTGCAAGAATGGAACAATCCTACGTTGTAATATTTCTACGTACTTGGCTGAATATCTTGAACAGGAACTAAGCTTCCGGTGTCATTTGATGTGAAAAAACCCCAAAACAGCTGTTTCAGAGGGTGTTTTACAGTTTATTTGACATGCTCAGGTCTTAAGTTGCTTCGTCTAACGACATTTGCTTGGTAACCCTGCACAAATAAATGAGTTTCATCACTGAAAATTACCTTTTTCCAGTCGTCAGCAGTCCATGACTTATATTTTTTGGCCATGCATGCTAAACGTTTTATCTTCATTTTCGCATTCAAATATTGTTTCTTCGTTGGTCTTCTTGCCTTCCGGCCAACTTCCAGAAGCCTACGGCGTTCAGTTGAATCACTAACATCACAACCACTAGCCAATAAATCTCTTTGAAGGTCGGTGCTTCTTTTGTTTTGGATTCATTTTACTATTTCTGATTAGATATTTATCGGTTCGTGGAGTTGTTTTTCGTTTTCTTCCACATTAACCTCTCCTTTCTGGAGACGATGATCCGGATGCATTGCATCGCGTAAGAAATCTTGATACACTTGATTGGCCTACACCAACTGCAGAAGCGATATCTCCCACTATCATAGAAGTGTGATCCTTCAGAGCAATTATTTTTGCAAGATTCCTTGGGAAATATCCATTTTTCACTACACGAAAGCAACACGTATACTCACAGAGAGCAAAAACTAACATCCACCTGTCGCACACGAAAGCTCACAACTGAAGCTGAAGTGCATATTTCCTGTTTAAAACCGGTCAAACCACATTCTTACTATCAAGTTCTAACAGTCACACCACCTCACAGGTGATAAAACCGGTTTACGTGGGTTTCCGACATCAACTGGCGATCACATTACAATTCTGAGAATATAATAGCTTGTCCCAATTAAATTGCACGGAATAGTAGGACCCTGCACAAAATATAATCTATCATGAAACGTGAACACCCTACTTGCTCCCCCTGATTTCATTTCCTTGACACATTGTAATAGCTCATGTTTAGCGAACGAAGCCGCAAGTTAATTTTAAAATACTATACAATGAAACTTGTCTAATTCGAACGTTTTTCATTCGAATTCTTGGTTAATTGGAATTTTTCATTTGATCCCTTGAATTTTGTACATAAATAATGTTAAAAAACCCTTTATTTCGAACCTTTTTTTTTGTTTAATTCGAAGAAAACCCCATTTTCGTGTTCTCGTATTTTCAACAATTACCTCTTAAAATGGGTACGTATTGTTCTGGATGAAAAAACAAGTTAAATCTGAAACTATAGCCAACTGCTTCGGAAAAGCAGGCTTCCAGCACAACGAAGATGAGTCTCAATTAAATCGAGGTATTGATGGTGAGGAGATCATACCCACTGTGGAGTACTGGGAAGACGTAGGACGTGATGTACCTTATGAGGCTTTTGTGAGAGTTGATGACAATTTAGCTGTTTGTGGTGAGCTCACAGATGATGAGATCTTGGCTGATTTTATGAATAAGAAGATCTGCTGGGTATCTTCAGATGAAGAACTGGAACAGCCAGAATTTCCTGAAGAGCGCTTTCCAAATTCAGTAGAGGCCTTGGTTCATCTCGAACAGTTAAGGAAGTTTCTTGAGGGACAGCAGAATGTAAGTGACTCTCTATTTCATTCACTCGATAAACTGAAAAGCGTCTTCCAAATTCAGTAGATACCTTGGTTCATCTCCAACAGTTAAGGAAGTTTGTTGAGGGACAGCAGAATGTAAGTGACTCTATTTCATTCACTCGATAAACTGAAAAGCGTCTTCCAAATTCAGTAGAGGCCTTGGTTCATCTCCAACAGTTAAGGAAGTTTGTTGAGGGACAGCAGAATGTAAGTGACTCTCTATTTCATTCACTCGATAAACTGAAAAGCGTCTTCCAAATTCAGTAGAGGCCTTGGTTCATCTCCAACAGTTAAGGAAGTTTGTTGAGGGACAGCAGAATGTAAGTGACTCTCTATTTCATTCACTCGATAAACCTAAAAGCGCCTTCCAAATTCAATAGAGGCCTTGGTTCACCTCCGACAGTTAAGGAAGTTTGTTGAGGGACAGCAGAATGTAAGTGACTCTATATTTCATTCACTCGATAAACTGAAAAGCGCCTTCCAAATTCAATAGAGGCCTTGGTTCATCTCCAACAGTTAAGGAAGTTTGTTGAGGGACAGCAGAATGTAAGTGACTCTCTATTTCATTCACTCGATAAACCTAAAAGCGCCTTCCAAATTCAATAGAGGCCTTGGTTCACCTCCGACAATTAAGGAAGTTTGTTGAGGGACAGCAGAATGTAAGTGACTCTATTTCATTCACTCGATAAACTGAAAAGCGTCTTCCAAATTCAGTAGAGGCCTTGGTTCATCTCCAACAGTTAAGGAAGTTTGTTGAGGGACAGCAGAATGTAAGTGACTCTATTTCATTCACTCGATAAACTGAAAAGCGTCTTCCAAATTCAGTAGAGGCCTTGGTTCATCTCCAACAGTTAAGGAAGTTTGTTGAGGGACAGCAGAATGTAAGTGACTCTCTATTTCATTCACTCGATAAACTGAAAAGCGTCTTCCAAATTCAGTAGAGGCCTTGGTTCATCTCCAACAGTTAAGGAAGTTTGTTGAGGGACAGCAGAATGTAAGTGACTCTATTTCATTCACTCGATAAACTGAAAAGCGTCTTCCAAATTCAGTAGAGGCCTTGGTTCATCTCCAACAGTTAAGGAAGTTTGTTGAGGGACAGCAGAATGTAAGTGACTCTCTATTTCATTCACTCGATAAACCTAAAAGCGCCTTCCAAATTCAATAGAGGCCTTGGTTCACCTCCGACAGTTAAGGAAGTTTGTTGAGGGACAGCAGAATGTAAGTGACTCTATATTTCATTCACTCGATAAACTGAAAAGCGCCTTCCAAATTCAATAGAGGCCTTGGTTCACCTCCGACAATTAAGGAAGTTTGTTGAGGGACAGCAGAATGTAAGTGACTCTCTATTTCATTCACTCGATAAACTGAAAAGCGCCTCCCAAATTCAGTAGAGGCTTTGGTTCACCCCCAACAGTTAAGGAAGTTTGTTGAGAGACAACAGAATGTAAGTGACTCTATATTTCATTCACTCGATAAACTGAAAAGCGCCTCCCAAATTCAGTAGAGGCCTTGGTTCATCTCCAACAGTTAAGGAAGTTTGTTGAGGGACAGCAGAATGTAAGTGACTCTCTATTTCATTCACTCGATAAACTGAAAATCGCCTTCCAAATTCAGTAGAAGCCTTGGTTCACCCCCAACAGTTAAGGAAGTTTGTTGAGGGACAGCAGAATGTAAGTGACTCTCTATTTCATTCATTCGATAAACTGAAAAGCGCCTTCCAAATTCAGTAGAGGCCTTGGTTCATCTCCAACAGTTAAGGAAGTGTGTTGAGGGACAGCAGAATGTAAGTGACTCTCTATTTCATTCACTCGATAAACTGAAAAGCGTCTTCCAAATTCAATAGAGGCCTTGGTTCACCTCCGAAAATTAAGGAAGTTTGTTGAGGGACAGCAGAATGTAAGTGACTCTCAATTTCGTTCACTCGATAAACTGAAAAGCGCCTTCCAAATTCAGTAGAGGCCTTGGTTCATCTCCAAAAGTAAAGGAAGTTTGTTGAGGGACAGCAGAATGTAAGTGACTCTCTATTTCATTCACTCGATAAACTGAAAAGCGCCTTCCAAATTCAGTAGAGGCCTTGGTTCATCTCCAACAGTTAAGGAAGAGTGTTGAGGGACAGCAGAAGGTAAGTGACTGTCTATTTCACTGACTCGATAAACTTGAGGAATTTACACTTACCCATAACATAAATTTTAAGAAGCAGGCCAAAATTTCACGTTTTTTTTTAAATATTTAAATTTACCGTACTGTATTTTTTTTTGTATGTTATGAATAAACATGTTGTTTTTTACAGTACTTGAATGTGACCATATTCAAACTTGTCTAATTCAAATTTGTCGATAATTCGAATTACTTTTGTGGTCTCTTCACTTCCAATTATCCCAGTTACGCTGCATTTCGATATAATTGCTGCAATATACGGTATTTGTCTAACAACCAAATTAATTTCAGTTAATTTTTATGAACTCTTCTGCTTTTTATGTTGTTGATTACACTCCACTCCTACGAATTAAAAGGCGGCGTCCCGAGACAAAAGCCTCAAAGCTGAACAGAGTTGCTCCTTGCAAACCCTTAGGTTACCTGTGAACATACATGCCGGAAAGTGATAATTGCACTGGACAATACCAATGCTGCTACGAAACAAAAAAAAAAGAACGTAGAAATGGCCTACCAATTGTGACACATTTGTAAGACAAATCTGAAGATACGACAGCTTGGCGCTCTCTGAAAATCCCTTCTTCCTGACAACGTGAAAAAAGGTGCAACTTTCTCAGCCTTGTAGAACAAAGGAACGGGTACACGAGGCCGAAGAAAAACTGCGAATGAGAATTAATATTTTTACCTATAATTCTTGTATTAAATCTCCGTAACATTATTAAGAGAAGCTGAGACCCCTCAACAGCGTGAACTGCAGAATGGCCCATAATAAGCGAAAATCTATTGGACAAATCAATCCACCTTCCATGAAAATGAAATTATTAAGGAAAGCTTAGACCCGTCAATAGCGTGAATTGTAGAATGCCCCCAAATAAGCGAAAATCTATTAGACAATTCAATCCAAATTCCAAGAAAGTGGGATTTTTAGGAGAAGCTGAGACCCCTTAAGAGTATGAATTGCAGAATGCCCCCAAATAAGCAAAAATCTATTGGACAAATCAATCCAAATTCCAAGAAAATGAAATTATTAATAGAAGCTGAGACCCCTCAACTGCTTGAATTGCAGAATGCCCCTAAATAAGGAAAAATCGATTGCACAAATCAATCAAAATTCCAAGAAAATGGAATTATTAAGAGTAGCTGAGACCCTTCAACTGCGTGAATTGCACAATGCCCCTAAATAAGCTAAAATCTATTGGACAAATCAATTCAAATTCCAAGAAAATGAAATTATTAAGAGAAGCTGAGATCCCTCAACTGGGTGAATTGCAGAATGCCCCCAAATAAGCGAAAATCTATTGGACAAATCAATTCAAATTCCAAGAAAATGGAATTATTAGGAGAAGTTGAGATCCCTCAACTGCGTGAATTGCGGAATGCCACCTAATAAGCGAAAATCTATTGGACAAATCAATCCAAATTCTAAGAAAATGAAATTATTAAGAGAAGCTGAGACCCCTCAAGAGCGTGAATTGTAGAACGCCCGCAAATAAGCAAAAATCTATTGGACAAATCAATCAAAATTCCAAGAAAATGAAATTATTAAGAGAAGCTGAGATCCCTCAACTGCGTGAATTGCAGAATGCTCCCAAATAAGCGAAAATCTATTGGACAAATCAATTCAAATTCCAAGAAAATGGAATTATTAGGAGAAGTTGAGATCCCTCAACTGCGTGAATTGCAGAATGCCCCACTAATAAGCGAAAATCTATTGGAAAAATCAATTCAAATTCCAAGAAAATGAAATTATTAAGAGAAGCTGAGATCCCTCAACTGCGTGAATTGCAGAATGCTCCCAAATAAGCGAAAATCTATTGGACAAATCAATTCAAATTCCAAGAAAATGGAATTATTAAGAGAAGTTGAGATCCCTCAACTGCGTGAATTCCAGAATGCCCCACTGATAAGCGAAAATCTATTGGACAAATCAATTCAAATTCCAAGAAAATGAAATTATTAAGGAGAAGTTGAGATCCCTCAACTGCGTGAATTGCAGAATGCTCCCAAATAAGCGAAAATCTATTGGACAAATCAATTCAAATTCCAAGAAAATGGAATTATTAAGAGAAGCTGAGATCCCTCAACTGCGTGAGTTGCAGAATGCTCCCACTAATAAGCGAAAATCTATTTGACAAATCAATCCAAATTCCAAGAAAATGAAATTATTAAGAGAAGTTGAGATCCCTCAACTGCGTGAATTTCAGAATGCCCCACTAAGTAAGCGAAAATCTATTGGACAAATCAATTCAAATTCCAAGAAAATGAAATTATTAAGAGAAGCTGAGATCCCTCAACTGCGTGAATTGCAGAATGCTCCCAAATAAGCGAAAATCTATTGGACAAATCAATCCAAATTCCAAGAAAATGAAATTATTAAGAGAAGCTGAGACCCCTCAACTGCGTGAATTGCAGAATGCCCCTAAATAAGCAAAAATCGATTGGACAAATCAATTCACAATTCCAAGAAAATGAAATTATTAAGAGAAGCTGAGACCCCTCAACTGCGTGAATTGCAGAATGCCCCCAAATAAGCGAAAATCTATTGGACAAATCAATTCCAAATTCCAAGAAAATGGGATTATTAGGAGAAGCTGAGATCCCTCAACTGCGTGAATTGCAGAATGCCCCACAAATAAGCGAAAATCTATTGGACAAATCAATTCAAATTCCAAGAAAATGGAATTATTAATAAAACTGAGACCCCTCAACTGCGTGAATTGCAGAATGCCCCAACTAATAAGGAAAAATCGATTGGACAAATCAATTCACAATTCCAAGAAAAGAAATTATTAAGAGAAGCTGAGACCCCTCAACTGCGTGAATTGCAGAATGCCCCTAAATAAGCGAAAATCTATTGGACAAATCAATCCAAATTCCAAGAAAGTGGGATTATTAGGAGAAGCTGAGACCCCTCAACTGCGTGAATTGCAGAATGCCCCCAAATAAGCGAAAATCTATTGGACAAATCAATTCAAATTCCAAGAAAATGAAATTATTAATAAAAGCTGAGACCCCTCAACTGCGTGAATTGCAGAATGCCCCAAAATAAGCAAAAATCGATTGCACAAATCAATCACAATTCCAAGAAAAGAAATTATTAAGAGAAGCTGAGACCCTCAACTGCGTGAATTGCGGAATGCCCCCTAATAAGCGAAAATCTATTGGACAAATCAATCCAAATTCCAAGAAAGTGGGATTTTTAGGAGAAGCTGAGACCCCTTAACAGTATGAATTGCAGAATGCCCCCAAATAAGCGAAAATCTATTGGACAAATCAATCCAAATTCCAAGAAAATGAAATTATTAATAGAAGCTGAGACCCCTCAACTGCGTGAATTGCAGAATGCCCCAAAATAAGGAAAAATCGATTGCACAAATCAATCACAATTCCAAGAAAAGAAATTATTAAGAGAAGCTGAGACCCCTCAACTGCGTGAATTGCGGAATGCCCCCTAATAAGCGAAAATCTATTGGACAAATCAATCCAAATTCCAAGAAAGTGGGATTTTTAGGAGAAGCTGAGACCCCTTAACAGTATGAATTGCAGAATGCCCCCAAATAAGCGAAAATCTATTGGACAAATCAATCCAAATTCCAAGAAAATGGAATTATTAAGAGAAGCTGAGACCCTTCAACTGCGTGAATTGCACAATGCCCCTAAATAAGCTAAAATCTATTGGACAAATCAATTCAAATTCCAAGAAAATGAAATTATTAAGAGAAGCTGAGATCCCTCAACTGGGTGAATTGCAGAATGCCCCACTATTAAGCAAAAATCTATTGGACAAATCAATTCAAATTCGAAGAAAATGGAATTATTAGAAGTTGAGATCCCTCAACTGCGTGAGTTGCAGAATGCCCCACTAATAAGCGAAAATCTATTGGACAAATCAATTCAAATTCCAAGAAAATGAAATTATTAAGAGAAGCTGAGATCCCTCAACTGCGTGAATTGCAGAATGCTTCCAAATAAGCGAAAATCTATTAGACAAATCAATTCAAATTCCACGAAAATGGAATTATTAGGAGAAGTTGAGATCCCTCAACTGCGTGAATTGCAGAATGCCCCACTAATAAGCGAAAATCTATTGGACAAATCAATTCAAATTCCAAGAAAATGGAATTATTAGGAGAAGTTGAGGTCCCTCAACTGCGTGAATTGCAGAATGCCCAACTAATAAGCGAAAATCTATTGGACAAATCAATTCAAATTCCAAGAAAATGAAATTATTAAGAGAAGCTGAGACCCCTCAACTGCGTGAATTGCAGAATGCCCCTAAATAAGCAAAAATCGATTGCACAAATCAATCACACTTCCAAGAAAATTAAATTATTAAGAGAAGCTGAGACCCCTCAACTGCATGAATTGCGGAATGCCCCCTAATAAGCGAAAATCTATTGGACAAATCAATCCAAATTCTAAGAAAATGAAATTATTAAGAGTAGTTGAGACCCCTCAACAGCGTGAATTGTACAATACCCCCAAATGAGCGAAAATCTATTGGACAAATCAATCCAAATTCCAAGAAAATGAAATTATTAAGAGAAGTAGAGACCCCTCAACAGCGTGAATTGTAGAATACCCCCAAATAAGCGAAAATCTATTGGACAAATCAATTCAAATTCCAAGAAAATGGAATTATTAGGAGAAGTTGAGATCCCTCAACTGCGTGAATTGCAGAATGCCCAACTAATAAGCGAAAATCTATTGGACAAATCAATTCAAATTCCAAGAAAATTAAATTATTAAGAGAAGCTGAGATCCCTCAACTGCGTGAATTGCAGAATGCTCCCAAATAAGCGAAAATCTATTGTACAAATCAATTCAAATTCCAAGAAAATTATTAAGAGAAGCTGAGATCCCTCAACTGCGTGAATTGTAGAATGCCCCCAAATAAGCGAAAATCTATTGGACAAATCAATCCAACTTCCAAGGAATTGAAATTATTAAGAAAAGCTTAGACCCCCTCAATAGCGTGAATTTCAGAATGCCCCAAAGTAACCGAAAATCTATTAGACAAATCAATTCAAATTCCAAGAAAATGAAATTATTAAGAGAAGCTGAGATCCTTCAACTGCGTGAATTGCAGAATGCCCCCAAATAAGCGAAAATCTATTGGACAAATCAATTCAAATTCCAAGAAAATGAAATTATTAAGAGAAGCTGAGATCCCTCAACTGCGTGAATTGCAGAATGCCCCCTAATAAGCAAAAATCTATTACACAAATCAATCAAAATTCTAAGAAAATGAAATTATTAGGAGTAGTTGAGACCCCTCAACACGCGTGAATTTTAGAATGCCCGCAAATAAGCAAAAATCTATTGGACAAATCAATCGAAATTCCAAGAAAATGAAATTATTCAGAGAAGTTGAGACCCCTCCACAGCGGGAATTGTAGAATGTCCCCAAATAAGCGAAAATGTATTGAACAAATCAATCCAAATTCCAAGAAAATGAAATTATTACGAGAAGTTGAGACCCCTCAACAGCGTGAATTTTTTTTTCGGATTGAAGGTTTAACGACCACCGTGAGTAACTCAACGGGCTATAAGCAGTCGCCCGTCCCTAATTTAGGGTCACTGGTTCCAGGGAAGGGAGAGAGACAGTGCCGTAAGTCAAACACAACATCCATGCCTCACCGGGATTCGAACCCGGACCCCTTTCGGACGAATGATCAGAGGGGTCATCGCTTAGACCACTGCGCCACCGGGGCGGCACCGTGAATTGTAGAATGCCCCTAAATAAGCGAAAATCTATTGGACAAATCAATCCAACTTCCAAGAAAATGAAATTATTAAGAAAAGCTTAGACCCCTCAATAGCGTGAATTTCAGAATGCCCCAAAGTAACCGAAAATCTATTAGACAATTCAATCCAAATTCCAAGAAAGTGGGATTATTAGGAGAAGCTGAGACCCCTCAACAGTATGAATTGCAGAATGCCCCCAAATAAGCGAAAATCATTTGGACAAATTAAACCAAATTCCAAGAAAATGAAATTATTAAGAGAAGCTGAGACTTCTCAACAGTATGAATTGCAAAATGCCCCTAAATAAGCGAAAGTCTATTGGACAAATCAATCCAAATTCCTAGAAATTGAAATTATTAAGAGGCTGAGACCCCTCAACAGTATGAATTGCAGAATGCCCCCAAATAAGTGAAAATCTATTGGACAGATGAATCCAAATTCCAAAAAAAAATGAAATTATTAAGAGAAGTTGATACCCCTCAACAGCGTGAATTGTAGAGTGCCCCCAAATAAGCGAAAATCTATTGGATAAATCAATCCGAAATCCAAGAAAATGAAATCATTAAGACGAGTTGAGTCCCGTTCAACAGCATGAATTTCAGAATACCCCCGATAAAGTGAAAATGTATTGCATAAATCAACCCAAAATAGAGAAAAGGGAAATTACACTGACGGAAAAAAATCCCAACACCAAGAAGGTGTTGTTTTAGATAAACGAAAGTTGGTAGGCGGTGAGAGTACATCTGTAAGATGACGTCTATGCAAATTTCGCGATCGGCGCATACGTGTGGCACTAATAGCGCCCCTCGGAACATGCAAAGCAGGTTTGCTGTAAATACGCGCTGTAACGTTCGTGAGCGTTAGTTATCGTTGAGATTCGACGTAGTGTGTTGATGTTAGTCAAGAATGCCTTTAAGAAGACGAAGAAGCCATTATCAACAGCTCACGGAGTTTGAACGAGGTCGTGTAATAGGGCTACGAGAAGGTGGATTTTCTTTCCACAATATTGCAGAACGACTTGGCAGGAATGTAGCCACTGTGCATGATTGTTGGCAGCGGTGGTCAAGGGAAGGTACTGCCTCCAGAAGACCGGGTTCCGGCCGGCCACGTAGCACTACTGAGAGGGAAGACCGCCGTGTACGGCGTATGGCCGTGGCGCATCGTACTGCGTCTGCGGCAGCAATTCGAGCTGCAGTTGCCACCACAGTGACACAACGAACTGTTACAAATCGGTTACTTGAAGGACAGCTCCGAGCCAGACGCCCTGTAGCGTGCATTCCACTTACTCCAAACCACTGCCGTTTGCGACGTCAGTGGTGTCAAGCTAGAGCTCATTGGAGGACGGAGTGGAGATCTGTTGTGTTTTCTGATGAAAGCCGGTTCTGCCTGGGTGCCAGTGATGGTCGTGTGTTGGTTAGAATGAGGCCAGGTGAGCGCCTGCAACCAACTTGTCTGTGACCGAGACACACTGGACCTACACCTGGAGTTATGGTCTGGGGAGCAATTTCCTATGACAGCAGGAGCACTCTCGTGGTTATCCCACGCACCCTGACGGCACAGTTGTACGTCGGTCTGGTGATTCAACCTGTTGTGCTGCAATTCATGAACAGCATTCCAGGGGGTGTTTTCCAACAGCATAACGCTCGCCCGCATACCGCTGTTGTAACCCAACATGCTCTACAGGGTGTCGACATGTTGCCGTGGCCTGCTAGATCACCAGATCTTTCTCCAATCGAGCACGTATGGAACATCATTGGACGACAACTCCAGCGTCACCCCCAACCAGCATTAACCGTCCCTGTATTGACCGACCAAGTGCAACAGGCATGGAACTCCATCCCACAAACTGACATCCAGCACCTGTACGACACAATGCATGAACGTTTGCGTGCTTGCTTTCAACGTTCTGGCGGTTACACCGGTTATTAATGTACCAGCATTTCACATTTAAAATGGCTCTTCTCGCGCTTACATTAAGCTGTGATCTTGAAACCTTAATCGATTAAATATGTTACCTATACAAATGTATTGCCGCCATTTCATTCCTCTACAACTATTTTTTCGTGGTGTTGGGATTTTTTTCCGTCAGTGTATTAAGGAAAGCTGAGACTGCTAAACAGCGTGAATCCCAGAATGCCGCAGAAAAAGCGGAAATCTATTGGACAAATCAATCCAAGAAAGTTAAATTTTTAAGAGAAGCTGAGACCCCTTAACAGCGTGAATTCCGGAACGCCCCCGAAAAAGAGAAAATCTATTCGATAAATCACTCCAACAAAGTGAAATCATTCAGTGAAGCTGACATCTCTCAGCAGCGGGAATTCCAGAATTCCCCCTTCTCCAAAAAAGCAAAAATTTATTGGATAAATCAATTCAAAATATAAGAGAGTAAAATTTTTAAAAGAAGCTGAATCCCCTCAAGAGCGTGAATTGCAGAATGCCCCCTTAAGAAGCGAAAATCTATTGGACAAATCAATCCAAAGTACAAGAGAATGAAATTATTAAGAGGAGTTCAGACCCCCTAACAGCATGCATTTCAGAATACCCCAGATAAAATGAAATTGTATTGCACAGATCAATCCAAAATAAAGAAAAGTGAAATTATTAAGGGAAGCTGAGACTGCTAAATAGCGTGAATCCCAGAGAATGCCGCAGAAAAAGCTGACATCTATTGGACAAATCAATCCAAAAAAAAAAAATCCAAGAAAGTTAAATTTTTAAGAGAAGCTGAGACCCCTTAACAGCGTGAATCCAGGAACGCCCCCGAAAAAGCGAAAATCTATTGGACAAATCACTCCAACAAAGTGAAATCATTGAGAGAAGCTGACATCTCTCAGCAGCGTGAATTCCAGAATGCCCCCCCCCAAAAAAAGCGAAAATTTATTGGATAAATCAACTCAAAATACATGAGAATGAAATGATTAAAAGAAGCTGAAACGCTTCAAGAGCGTGAATTGCCAAATGCCCCCTTAAGAAGCGAAAATCTGTTGGACAAATCAATCAATCCAAAACACAAGAAGCCGCCCCCCGGTGGCGCAGTGGTCTAAGCGATGGCCTCTGATCATTCGTCCGAACGGGGTCAGGGTTCGAATCCCGGTGAGGCATGGATGTTGTGTTTGTCTTACGGCACTGGCTCTCTCCCTTCCCTGGAACCAGTGACCCTAAATTAGGGACGGGCGACTGCTTATAGCCGATTGAGTTGCTCACGGTGGTCGTTAAACCTCCAATCAATCAATGGATGTTGTGTTTGTCTTACGGCACTGGCTCCCTCCCTTCCCTGGAACCAGTGACCCCAAATTAGGGACGGGCGACTGCTTATTGCCCATTGAGTTGCTCACGGTGGTCGTTAAACCTCCAATCAATCAATGGATGTTGTGTTTGTCTTACGGCACTGGCTCTCTCCCTTCCCTGGAACCAGTGACCCTAAATTAGGGACGGGCGACTGCTTATAGCCCATTGAGTTGCTCACGGTGGTCGTTAAACCTCCAATCAATCAATGGATGTTGTGTTTGTCTTACGGCACTAGCTCTCTCCCTTCCCTGGAACCAGTGACCCTAAATTAGGGACGGGCGACTGCTTATAGCCCATTGAGTTGCTCACGGTGGTCGTTAAACCTCCAATCAATCAATGGATGTTGTGTTTGTCTTACGGCACTAGCTCTCTCCCTTCCCTGGAACCAGTGACCCTAAATTAGGGACGGGCGACTGCTTATAGCCCATTGAGTTGCTCACGGTGGTCGTTAAACCTCCAATCAATCAATGGATGTTGTGTTTGTCTTACGGCACTAGCTCTCTCCCTTCCCTGGAACCAGTGACCCTAAATTAGGGACGGGCGACTGCTTATAGCCCATTGAGTTGCTCACGGTGGTCGTTAAACCTCCAATCAATCAATGGATGTTGTGTTTGTCTTACGGCACTAGCTCTCTCCTTCCCTGGAACCAGTGACCCTAAATTAGGGACGGGCGACTGCTTATAGCCCATTGAGTTGCTCACGGTGGTCGTTAAACCTCCAATCAATCAATGGATGTTGTGTTTGTCTTACGGCACTAGCTCTCTCCCTTCCCTGGAACCAGTGACCCTAAATTAGGGACGGGCGACTGCTTATAGCCCATTGAGTTGCTCACGGTGGTCGTTAAACCTCCAATCAATCAATGGATGTTGTGTTTGTCTTACGGCACTAGCTCTCTCCCTTCCCTGGAACCAGTGACCCTAAATTAGGGACGGGCGACTGCTTATTGCCCATTGAGTTGCTCACGGTGGTCGTTAAACCTCCAATCAATCAATGGATGTTGTGTTTGTCTTACGGCACTAGCTCTCTCCCTTCCCTGGAACCAGTGACCCTAAATTAGGGACGGGCGACTGCTTATAGCCCATTGAGTTGCTCACGGTGGTCGTTAAACCTCCAATCAATCAATGGATGTTGTGTTTGTCTTACGGCACTGGCTCCCTCCCTTCCCTGGAACCAGTGACCCCAAATTAGGGACGGGCGACTGCTTATTGCCCATTGAGTTGCTCACGGTGGTCGTTAAACCTCCAATCAATCAATGGATGTTGTGTTTGTCTTACGGCACTGGCTCTCTCCCTTCCCTGGAACCAGTGACCCTAAATTAGGGACGGGCGACCACTTATAGCCCATCGAGAATGGTCGTTAAACCCTTTTCGGCCGCCCCGGTGGCGCAGTGGTCTAAGGCGCTGCCCTCTGATCATTCGTCCGTAAGGGGTTCGGGTTCGAATCCCGGTCAGGCATGGATGTTGTGTTTGTCTTACGGCACTGGCTCTCTCCCTTCCCTGGAACCAGTGACCCTAAATTAGGGACGGGCTACTGCTTATAGCCCATTGAGTTGCTCACGATGGTCGTTAAACCTCCAATAAAAAAAAAAGTGCAAGAATGTGAAATCATTAAGAGAAACTAAAATCCCTCAACAACGTGAATTCCAGCATGCCCCAGAAAAAATGAAAATCTACCTATTAATCTTTTGGATAAATTAATCCAAAATACGAGTAAAATAATCGGAAAATGCTGGTCCGGTTATGTGTTTTGTGTTAAACCGGGTACCTTCTCTCCTTACGTATAAAAGTGAAGAACGTATAATCGGGAAACACATAACCCAGGTTCCAGTGTACATCTATACAGCGTATTCGTCAAGTTTTTTTTTTTTCATTTGACGCATCATACAGTATCAAAGATAATTTTTGACGAGTTGGCTTTATTCTGGAGGTGCTATACTGCGAGGGAGATTTTCTGCCAGCCCAAACTAAAACAATTTGATCATTTTAATCTTTCTTTATTGCCGCCATTGCCGTGATTAAAGGTAATGTCGAGCTTGGGTTTTCCTAGCGAATAGAAGAAGAGATGCGGCTTGAAGAGGAAGCACCACTCTGCCTTGGGTACGGAACCACATGTTCGAAAATCATCCTCTGATTTTTGTTCCCTGTGATTGCGGCAGCCCGCTACCGTCAATACTCAAGTGATAAATGTGCATTGATGTAGGTACCTCCTCTTCCCCTCCTACCCACCCTCCTGGATGCTCGTGTTTTACCAGCTCGCGTGACCTGCTGCCGAAAAAAAAAAAAAAAAAAAAGGTCGCGACGTCATTACGGAACCGCGTCGATGATGATTCGCTCGAGGAGTCACGCTCTCCTAGAGCTCCGACAGCCCTGCCCCTCAGCCATCCCTATCAGCCAATCAGCGATCGGCTTGTCGTTTCGCTGTCTCCAGCTTTCCGTTCCTCCTCACTCACTCATCGAAGCTTCATCCACTAAAAGGGACTCGTTTTCTTTTTTGCTTTTTTCTTTAAACCTGTTAACGGTTCGTGGATTCAACTTAAATCTTCACGACGACTTGCACACCTTTCGGAAAAGCACTCAACTCGGAAATTCGCCAATTTCTAAAATCAAAATCTTCGGGAATTATACAATAAATTAGATTTTTAACGTTTTAATGAACTAATAAATTAATCTTTAATCATTAAGTTCCGCGTATTAATTTTCTAAAAACGTTACACCGATGATTTTATTTCCAAGAGGGATTTTTTTTTGATTGGAGGTTTAACGACCACCGTGAGCAACTCAATGGGCTATAAGCAGTCGCCTGTCCCAAATTTAGGGTCACTGGTTCCAGGGAAGGAGAGAGCCAGTGCCGTAGGACAAACACAACATCTATGCCTGACCGGGATTCGAACCCGAACCCCTTACGGACGAATGATCAGAGGGCAGCGCCTTAGACCACTGTGCCACCGGGGCGGCCGAAAAGGGTTTAACGACCATTCTCGATGGGCTATAAGTGGTCGCCCGTCCCTAATTTAGGGTCACTGGTTCCAGGGAAGGGAGAGAGCCAGTGCCGTAAGACAAACACAACACCCATGCCTGACCGGGATTCGAACGAGAACCCCTTACGGACGAATGATCAGAGGGCAGCGCCTTAGACCACTGCGCCACCGGGGCGGCCGAAAAGGGTTTAACGGCCATTCTCGATGGGTTATAAGTGGTCGCCCGTCCCTAATTTAGGGTCTTTGAGCCGCTGGTGGTCAACGTTCGTGACGGCCACGGAGGAGACTTCTGGTTCTATCCCAGGTAGGTACGAACGCTACGACCACCAAATATGCGCCGGATGGGCGCGTTAAGCCAGGTACTGGCGCCCCGGTAATAAATAAGGGCGTCTTCCTCAACCTTTCTACCTCTCCACCGTATCACTTTCCTATCGGGCACTTATAACGTAAATGTCTTTTCATACTGATACGTTATTTTAAAAACATAACCATACGATGAAATAGTTCCTTCCTGTCGCCCCGGTGGCGCAGTGGTCTAAGGCGCTGGCCTCTGATCATTCGTCCGTAGTGGGGTCTGGGTTCAAATCCCGGTCAAGCATGGATGTTGTGTTTGTCTTACGGCACTGGCTCTCTCCCTTCCCTGGAACCAGTGACCCTAAATTAGGGACGGGCGACTGCTTATAGCCCATTGAGTTGCTCACGGTGGTCGTTAAACCTCCAATAAAAAAAAATGATGAAGCATGGCTGTTGTGTTTGTCTTACGGCACTGGCTCTCTCCCTTCCCTGGAACCAGTGACCCTAAATTAGGGACGGGCGACTGCTTATAGCCCGTTGAGTTGCTCACGGTGGTCGTTGAACCTCCAATCAATCAATCAATGGATGTTGTGTTTGTCTTACGGCACTGGCTCTCTCCCTTCCCTATAACCAGTGACCCTAAATTAGGGACGGGTGACTGCTTATAGCCCATTGAGGTCGTTAAACCTCCAATAAAAAAAAAAGTAAATACATTGATCACAGCAGGAAATTGTGTAGGATAGGGAATCATTTTAAGTAAATCATGTTTCGAAATATTTCAGATATATAATAAATTAAAATAAGAAATTAAAGTTAACCTTTAAATAAATAATTTTGATGAAAGGGTCTTCACTCATATTCATATGACTGAGTGTACTTTTTTAAATTTCAAGCCTCCATCTGGCAAAATAAACATATTTTATTTTCACGTTATTATGAGTCGGCAAAATTTCATTTGAGTGCACAATTTTGTAAAGTAAAAATGTTAATCACGATTGAGAGTTGAATGTGTGAGTAAATGATTTTTTTTTTTTTTTTTGATTGGAGGTTTAACGACCACCGTGAGCAACTCAATGGGCTATAAGCAGTCGCCCGTCCCTAATTTAGGGTCACTGGTTCCAGGGAAGGGAGAGAGCCAGTGCCGTAAGACAAAACAACATCCATGCCTGACCGGGATTCGAACCCGGACCCCTTACGGACGAATGATCAGAGGCCAACGCCTTAGACCACTGCGCCACCGGGGCGGCAAGTAAATGATTTGGAATGAATGTTCAGAAAAAGTCCTCCAGTTCAATACTGAGTAACTTACACATCAGTGCTAGTAAAAAAATCAAAATTTGTAAGTTAACGAAATATTCAAAGAGAAATGAAAAGCTAGACGATTACTTTTAAACATTGCGGCACTCAGCGGACCCCGATACACGGAACGTCGGCTGGGTGAAACACAACGCGTCGCCCCGGTGGCGCAGTGGTCTAAGCGATGGCCTCTGATCATTCGTCCGAACGGGGTCCGGGTTCGAATCCCGGTGAGGCATGGATGTTTTGTTTGTCTTACGGCACTGGCTCTCTCCCTTACCTGGAGCCAGTGACCCTAAATTAGGGACGGGCGACTGCTTATAGCCCATTGAGTTGCTCACGGTGGTCGTTGAACCTCCGATCAGTCAATGAATGGATGTTGTGTTTGTCTTACGGCACTGGCTCTCTCCCTTCCCGGGAACCAATGACACTAAATTAGGGACGGGCGACCTCTTATAGCCCATTGAGTTGCTCACGGTGGTCGTTGAACCTCCGATCAATCAATGAATGGATGTTGTGTTTGTCTTACGGCACTGGCTCTCTCCCTTCCCTGGAACCAATGACCCTAAATTAGGGACGGGCGACTGCTTATAGCCCATTGAGTTGCTCACGGTGGTCGTTGAACCTCCGATCAATCAATGAATGGATGTTGTGTTTGTCTTACGGCACTGGCTCTCTCCCTTCCCTGGAACCAATGACCCTAAATTGGGGACGGGTGACTGCTTATAGCCCATTGAGTTGCTCACGGTGGTCGTTGAACCTTCAATTAATCAATGAATGGATGTTGTGTTTGTCTTACGGCACTGGCTCTCTCCCTTCCCTGGAACCAGTGACCCTAACTTAGGGACGGGCGACTGCTTATAGCCCATTGAGTTGCTCACGGTGGTCGTTGAACCTCCGATCAATCAATGAATGGATGTTGTGTTTGTCTTACGGAACTGGCTCTCTCCCTTCCCTGGAACCAGTGACCCTAAATTAGGGACGGGCGACTGCTTATAGCCCATTGAGTTGCTCACGGTGGTCGTTAAACCTCCAACCAAAAAAAAAAAAAAAAAAAAAAGAAGAAACACAACGCCCAATCCTCGAATAGCGAGCCTGTGTTTTCTCTAATACAGCGAAAACATAGTTTTTGAAATTCGAGTGATTACCCTTAATGCTAATAGTGATCGCCAGTGCACACAACAGCAGACATTGGAGTCCGATAGCAGCTGTTTCAAAAACAACAACGGTCGTATTGCGAGTTGTTTACGTTTTCACGGGTTCAAAGTAGTCCTCTGTCCATTGGGAACAATGGCGGCGTTTATATCAGGGTGATCCATTTAAACCAGTACCATGTGATTTATTTATAACTTTTTTTATAAATAACAACAAAATCATACAGTAACTTGAGAATTATACATTTGGTATTGGAGAATCATTTTATCAAAGCAAATGTCCTCCATTTTCTTGTAAACACAGTTGAACACGCCGCACCATATTCGGTGATGTCTCATGTAGAGTATAACGAAGTAAATTTCTCTCCGTCATTTTTGGTCTACGCCGGGATTCGAACCCGAGGCCGCTTATTCCGAAACAAGTCGCTCTACCAACTGAGCTACGCAGACATTTGTTCTGATTCCTATCTGCCTTTATGTCGTGTGCGTCCTGCTGGCAGGTACGTCACATCTCCCCCCCCCGAAAGAGGGCCGGGGGCATGGCCCACGGGTCAGCCGTGACCATGAATCGTTGCAGGCAGCCATCCACTGTAGAACGTGCACTTGAGAACTCCCAGTCAATCTGCTGTGTGGAATGCAACATCACACATTTTTATTTTTCGAAGCGCTGGAAAAGGAATTCTCTGATTTTTCCTGTCTCGCGGTGTGGAAATAACATCACACCAATGCGAGATTTTGAACGGCCGGATCATCCGGATAGTTCGGGCGCCATTATAACGAAGTAAATTTCTCCGTCATTTTTGGTCTACGCCGGGATTCGAACCCGAGGCCGCTTATTCCGGAACAAGTCGCTCTACGAACTGAGCTACGCAGACGATTATTCTGATTCCTATCTGCCTTTATGTCGTGTGCGTCCTGCTGGCAGGTACGTCACAAGAGTACGAGCAGTAAGATTACCAATTTCAGTCGGGATTGTTTCACGCAATGCATCCAATGTTTTTGGATGGGTTTAGTAAACTCTCTCCTTTAAGTAGCCCCATAAAAAAAGTCAGGGTAAGTTAAGTCCGGAGATCGGGGAAACCATATGTTTTTTTGAAATTAATGTCATCAAAGAAGCTGGTTATGAGTTCCATTGAGACTTTCGATGTGTAGCGTCATCCTGCTGAAAGTAGCCCTCTGTCAATTCAATATCATCAACTTGTTCCATAAATTCATTGAATATGCGGCAATAAACGTTAGTGTTGACAGTCTCAGAGAAAAAAACGGGGCCAATAGTTTTCGTAGACGAAACCGCACACCATACACCAACCTTTTGTGAATGCAGCGGTGTTTCACACATAACGTGTGGGTTTTCGGCACCCCAGTATCTGCTGTTTTGCGAATTGACGTAGCCTGACAGATGAAACCAGGCTTCATCCGTAAACCATGTGATGGAGAAAATATCAGATCGCATATTAAGAAAATTTTGAAACCATTTGGAGTAACTTACTCTCTTTCCCTTGTCCGTTTCCTGCAGCTGATGGATTACGTGCACTTTAAATGGTCGAATATTCGCTTTTTCGCTGCCCTTTGACAAGTTCCGTATGGATATCCTGTCTGTTGGCTTAATCTGCGCAACGATTTCGTCGGAGATCGAAGTAAACGTTGCCGAATATCGTCCACACGCGTTTGGGGCATCGGAGGGTGATGTCTACCGCTACCGCTGAGAAGAGAACCGGTTTGCTCCAGTTTTT
Organism: Macrothele yani; assembly: GCA_039090855.1. Taxonomy (NCBI): domain Eukaryota; kingdom Metazoa; phylum Arthropoda; class Arachnida; order Araneae; family Macrothelidae; genus Macrothele; species Macrothele yani. Next base: position 7,942,523 of record CM077034.1, read on the forward strand.
TTGCCATCGACAGAATTGTTGACTTGCTTGGCACTTTTCGAACTCCAAACTCTCTTCGAAATGCTCGTTGCGTTTTGATGACAGATTTGGTTACGCAATACGATTTCACTAAAAAAAACACGCTCTGGAACAGAGTACTGCATGTTTCCGAATGCACGCAAGTGAATGACAACGCAACAACAAACAAATCCCGAGTTGAGTTACAGTTACGGTTAACAATCTTCTTCACGGTGGCGGTTTTCATTCTCCAGGAGTTGCTGCTTCTATTGAAAAAAAGAAGAAGTTCCTTGCGCGATCCCTTGCAAAAATGTAAGGTTTTTTCAGGGTACTGGTTTAAATGGATCACCCTGTATGTTGATAATGAAAGAAATAAAAATCGGTCCCAAATGAGGGTGTCGAATTTCTATTATATATGTGGTATAGACTATATTTAAGCGAACAAAATAAAGAAAATCGGATTCGTCATTTGTCTAAATACCTAAAAATATGAAAATTCTCAGCTTGAAACAAAAAAACATGCTGGTACAGTATACTAATACAACAACACGACCATCTACGTACTTAGATTTTATATAATGCCTTCGAGAATTTAAAAATTATAATAATCAAAACAATTACTTAAATTCAGATGATTTTGAATCACAAAGAAAAAGAAAAGGATGAGACATTAAATCAACTAACTAGCTAACTCGAGTATGATAGTATCACCAAAGAATATCCGAGTTGCACATGGAAGGTCAACTACGAGAGTATTTCGGTGAAATGGCGTAAATGCGCATGCACATGCACGCCGTTGCCAAATCAAAAATCTTAAATATCGCCCGAATGTATTGGGTTGTCGGAAAAGTCATGACGTATTTTAGCCATGTTTTGCAAAGGTCATTTATTGATAGAAAAAACAAAGATCAATCAATGATATAATGCCCGTTTTGTTCGATAACCTTTTGCCATCTTTCAGTGAGCTGCAAAATGCCTCGTTCATATAGAAAGACCTGTCTTTCGTGGTGAAAAACTGTACAAGGTTCTGATTTACAGCCTCATCTGAATCGAACGTTATACCACGCAAGGACTGTTGAAGAGAGCGAAACAAGTGGAAGTCTGACGGCGCAAGGTCGAGCGAGTATGCTGGGTGTGGAAACACATCCCACCCAAGCTCCAATAACTTTTGGCGGGTGATCAAACTTGTGTGTGGTCTCGCGTTGTCGTGATGGAACACAACAGCTTTACGATGAACGAGCTCTGGACGTTTCTGGATGATGGATTCGTTCAAACTGTCCAATGTACACATTCGAATTGATTGCTTGGTTCCGTGGTAGGAGCTCGAAAAACACACCTTTAAAATCCCACCACACTGAGACCAGAACCTTCCGCTGATGGATGTCGGCTTTGGAAGCCGTTTGAGGCGAAGCAGCACGTCGGGACCAAGACCGTTTGCGCAGCACATTGTTGTACACAATCCAGTTTTCGTCACCAGTTATCAGTCGCTTCAAAAAAGGATCGTTTTCCTCACGTTTAATGAGCATATCGCAGATGTTTATACGCGCCGTCAATTGAGCTTCTTTGAGTTCATGAGGAACGCACACATCGAGCTTGCTTACGTATCCCAGCTTCTTCAGGTGGTCGTGAACGCTTGAATGATGGATGTGCAATGTGTCTGCAATCTCTCGTGTCGTGTAATCTGGGTTTGACTCGATCAATGCCTTGATTTGGTCGTCATCAACCTCGGTGGGCCTCCCGGACCGAGGAGCATCGTTGTGGTCAAAATCACCAGCACGGAATTTTGCGAACCACCGCTGGCACTGACGTTCTTGTAGAGCGTTATCAGCGTACACTTTAAGCAACTTTTCACAAGCTTGACGCGCGTTCTTCCCTTTACGGGAGTAAAACAGTAAAATATGGCGAAAATGCACGGTTTGGTCTTCCATCTTCAACTTGATGTCAAATTTCCGCAAATCAACCAAATCGCTCACTATTCCTTTTTGACTGCAGCTAGAACTGGCACGGTAACAATTCTGTACAATGGAAACTATAAAACAATAGTATCGGTGAATGCTATTTTTAACGTAACCGTAATGTACAAAGAGTTATGTTCAAAAATAAATATTGCTGAAACGTAATTGTAAGATATCTCCGTAAGTGTTAAGAAAATGAGAGATTATAGCATTACTGATACATATCTGAAACGTTTTGTGCCGTATGGGTTCTTTGGACTAGAAACTTACGTCAAGATTTCCAAGATAACAAGGCATTTCTTAAATTGTTAGTGTTAAGAAAATGAGAGATTATCCGTAAGTGTTAAGAAAATGAGAGATTATAGCATTACTGATACATATCTGAAACGTTTTGTGCCGTATGGGTTCTTTGGACTAGAAACTTACGTCAAGATTTCCAAGATAACACGGCATTTCTTAAATTGTTAGTGTTAAGAAAATGAGAGATTATCCGTAAGTGTTAAGAAAATGAGAGATTATAGCATTACTGATACATATCTGAAACGTTTTGTGCCGTATGGGTTCTTTGGACTAGAAACTTACGTCAAGATTTCCAAGATAACACGGCATTTCTTAAATTGTTAGTGTTAAGAAAATGAGAGATTATCCGTAAGTGTTAAGAAAATGAGAGATTATAGCATTACTGATACATATCTGAAACGTTTTGTGCCGTATGGGTTCTTTGGACTAGAAACTTACGTCAAGATTTCCAAGATAACAGGGCATTTCTTAAATTGTTAGTGTTAAGAAAATGAGAGATTATCCGTAAGTGTTAAGAAAATGAGAGATTATAGCATTACTGATACATATCTGAAACGTTTTGTGCCGTATGGGTTCTTTGGACTAGAAACTTACGTCAAGATTTCCAAGATAACACGGCATTTCTTAAATTGTTAGTGTTAAGAAAATGAGAGATTATCCGTAAGTGTTAAGAAAATGAGAGATTATAGCATTACTGATACATATCTGAAACGTTTTGTGCCGTATGGGTTCTTTGGACTAGAAACTTACGTCAAGATTTCCAAGATAACAGGGCATTTCTTAAATTGTTAGTGTTAAGAAAATGAGAGATTATCCGTAAGTGTTAAGAAAATGAGAGATTATAGCATTACTGATACATATCTGAAACGTTTTGTGCCGTATGGGTTCTTTGGACTAGAAACTTACGTCAAGATTTCCAAGATAACACGGCATTTCTTAAATTGTTAGTGTTAAGAAAATGAGAGATTATCCGTAAGTGTTAAGAAAATGAGAGATTATAGCATTACTGATACATATCTGAAACGTTTTGTGCCGTATGGGTTCTTTGGACTAGAAACTTACGTCAAGATTTCCAAGATAACACGGCATTTCTTAAATTGTTAGTGTTAAGAAAATGAGAGATTATCCGTAAGTGTTAAGAAAATGAGAGATTATAGCATTACTGATACATATCTGAAACGTTTTGTGCCGTATGGGTTCTTTTGGACTAGAAACTTACGTCAAGATTTCCAAGATAACACGGCATTTCTTAAATTGTTAGTGTTAAGAAAATGAGAGATTATCCGTAAGTGTTAAGAAAATGAGAGATTATAGCATTACTGATACATATCTGAAACGTTTTGTGCCGTATGGGTTCTTTGGACTAGAAACTTACGTCAAGATTTCCAAGATAACACGGCATTTCTTAAATTGTTAGTGTTAAGAAAATGAGAGATTATCCGTAAGTGTTAAGAAAATGAGAGATTATAGCATTACTGATACATATCTGAAACGTTTTGTGCCGTATGGGTTCTTTGGACTAGAAACTTACGTTAAGATTTCCAAGATAACACGGCATTTCTTAAATTGTTAGTGTTAAGAAAATGAGAGATTATCCGTAAGTGTTAAGAAAATGAGAGATTATAGCATTACTGATACATATCTGAAACGTTTTGTGCCGTATGGGTTCTTTGGACTAGAAACTTACGTCAAGATTTCCAAGATAACAGGGCATTTCTTAAATTGTTAGTGTTAAGAAAATGAGAGATTATCCGTAAGTGTTAAGAAAATGAGAGATTATAGCATTACTGATACATATCTGAAACGTTTTGTGCCGTATGGGTTCTTTGGACTAGAAACTTACGTCAAGATTTCCAAGATAACACGGCATTTCTTAAATTGTTAGTGTTAAGAAAATGAGAGATTATCCGTAAGTGTTAAGAAAATGAGAGATTATAGCATTACTGATACATATCTGAAACGTTTTGTGCCGTATGGGTTCTTTGGACTAGAAACTTACGTCAAGATTTCCAAGATAACAGGGCATTTCTTAAATTGTTAGTGTTAAGAAAATGAGAGATTATCCGTAAGTGTTAAGAAAATGAGAGATTATAGCATTACTGATACATATCTGAAACGTTTTGTGCCGTATGGGTTCTTTGGACTAGAAACTTACGTCAAGATTTCCAAGATAACACGGCATTTCTTAAATTGTTAGTGTTAAGAAAATGAGAGATTATCCATAAGTGTTAAGAAAATGAGAGATTATAGCATTACTGATACATATCTGAAACGTTTTGTGCCGTATGGGTTCTTTGGACTAGAAACTTACGTCAAGATTTCCAAGATAACACGGCATTTCTTAAATTGTTAGTGTTAAGAAACTGAGAGATTATCCGTAAGTGTTAAGAAAATGAGAGATTATAGCATTACTGATACATATCTGAAACGTTTTGTGCCGTATGGGTTCTTTGGACTAGAAACTTACGTCAAGATTTCCAAGATAACACGGCATTTCTTAAATTGTTAGTGTTAAGAAAATGAGAGATTATCCGTAAGTGTTAAGAAAATGAGAGATTATAGCATTACTGATACATATCTGAAACGTTTTGTGCCGTATGGGTTCTTTGGACTAGAAACTTACGTCAAGATTTCCAAGATAACACGGCATTTCTTAAATTGTTAGTGTTAAGAAAATGAGAGATTATCCGTAAGTGTTAAGAAAATGAGAGATTATAGCATTACTGATACATATCTGAAACGTTTTGTGCCGTATGGGTTCTTTGGACTAGAAACTTACGTCAAGATTTCCAAGATAACAAGGCATTTCTTAAATTGTTACTGTTAAGAAAATGAGAGATTATCCGTAAGTGTTAAGAAAATGAGAGATTATAGCATTACTGATACATATCTGAAACGTTTTGTGCCGTATGGGTTCTTTGAACTAGAAACTTACGTCAAGATTTCCAAGATAACAAGGCATTTCTTAAATTGTTAGTGTTAAGAAAATGAGAGATTATCCGTAAGTGTTAAGAAAATGAGAGATTATAGCATTACTGATACATATCTGAAACGTTTTGTGCCGTATGGGTTCTTTGGACTAGAAACTTACGTCAAGATTTCCAAGATAACAAGGCATTTCTTAAATTGTTACTGTTAAGAAAATGAGAGATTATCCGTAAGTGTTAAGAAAATGAGAGATTATAGCATTACTGATACATATCTGAAACGTTTTGTGCCGTATGGGTTCTTTGGACTAGAAACTTACGTCAAGATTTCCAAGATAACAAGGCATTTCTTAAATTGTTACTGTTAAGAAAATGAGAGATTATCCGTAAGTGTTAAGAAAATGAGAGATTATAGCATTACTGATACATATCTGAAACGTTTTGTGCCGTATGGGTTCTTTGGACTAGAAACTTACGTCAAGATTTCCAAGATAACACGGCATTTCTTAAATTGTTAGTGTTAAGAAAATGAGAGATTATCCGTAAGTGTTAAGAAAATGAGAGATTATAGCATTACTGATACATATCTGAAACGTTTTGTGCCGTATGGGTTCTTTGGACTAGAAACTTACGTCAAGATTTCCAAGATAACAAGGCATTTCTTAAATTGTTAGTGTTAAGAAAATGAGAGATTATCCGTAAGTGTTAAGAAAATGAGAGATTATAGCATTACTGATACATATCTGAAACGTTTTGTGCCGTATGGGTTCTTTGGACTAGAAACTTACGTCAAGATTTCCAAGATAACAAGGCATTTCTTAAATTGTTACTGTTAAGAAAATGAGAGATTATCCGTAAGTGTTAAGAAAATGAGAGATTATAGCATTACTGATACATATCTGAAACGTTTTGTGCCGTATGGGTTCTTTGGACTAGAAACTTACGTCAAGATTTCCAAGATAACAAGGCATTTCTTAAATTGTTAGTGTTAAGAAAATGAGAGATTATCCGTAAGTGTTAAGAAAATGAGAGATTATAGCATTACTGATACATATCTGAAACGTTTTGTGCCGTATGGGTTCTTTGGACTAGAAACTTACGTCAAGATTTCCAAGATAACAAGGCAGTTCTTAAATTGTTACTGTTAAGAAAATGAGAGATTATCCGTAAGTGTTAAGAAAATGAGAGATTATAGCATTACTGATACATATCTGAAACGTTTTGTGCCGTATGGGTTCTTTGGACTAGAAACTTACGTCAAGATTTCCAAGATAACAAGGCATTTCTTAAATTGTTAGTGTTAAGAAAATGAGAGATTATCCGTAAGTGTTAAGAAAATGAGAGATTATAGCATTACTGATACATATCTGAAACGTTTTGTGCCGTATGGGTTCTTTGGACTAGAAACTTACGTCAAGATTTCCAAGATAACAAGGCATTTCTTAAATTGTTACTGTTAAGAAAATGAGAGATTATCCGTAAGTGTTAAGAAAATGAGAGATTATAGCATTACTGATACATATCTGAAACGTTTTGTGCCGTATGGGTTCTTTGGACTAGAAACTTACGTCAAGATTTCCAAGATAACAAGGCATTTCTTAAATTGTTACTGTTAAGAAAATGAGAGATTATCCGTAAGTGTTAAGTAAATGAGAGATTATAGCATTACTGATACATATCTGAAACGTTTTGTGCCGTATGGGTTCTTTGGACTAGAAACTTACGTCAAGATTTCCAAGATAACAAGGCATTTCTTAAATTGTTACTGTTAAGAAAATGAGAGATTATCCGTAAGTGTTAAGAAAATGAGAGATTATAGCATTACTGATACATATCTGAAACGTTTTGTGCCGTATGGGTTCTTTGGACTAGAAACTTACGTCAAGATTTCCAAGATAACAAGGCATTTCTTAAATTGTTACTGTTAAGAAAATGAGAGATTATCCGTAAGTGTTAAGAAAATGAGAGATTATAGCATTACTGATACATATCTGAAACGTTTTGTGCCGTATGGGTTCTTTGGACTAGAAACTTACGTCAAGATTTCCAAGATAACACGGCATTTCTTAAATTGTTAGTGTTAAGAAAATGAGAGATTATCCGTAAGTGTTAAGAAAATGAGAGATTATAGCATTACTGATACATATCTGAAACGTTTTGTGCCGTATGGGTTCTTTGGACTAGAAACTTACGTCAAGATTTCCAAGATAACACGGCATTTCTTAAATTGTTAGTGTTAAGAAAATGAGAGATTATCCGTAAGTGTTAAGAAAATGAGAGATTATAGCATTACTGATACATATCTGAAACGTTTTGTGCCGTATGGGTTCTTTGGACTAGAAATTTACGTCAAGATTTCCAAGATAACACGGCATTTCTTAAATTGTTAGTGTTAAGAAAATGAGAGATTATCCGTAAGTGTTAAGAAAATGAGAGATTATAGCATTACTGATACATATCTGAAACGTTTTGTGCCGTATGGGTTCTTTGGACTAGAAATTTACGTCAAGATTTCCAAGATAACACGGCATTTCTTAAATTGTTAGTGTTAAGAAAATGAGAGATTATCCGTAAGTGTTAAGAAAATGAGAGATTATAGCATTACTGATACATATCTGAAACGTTTTGTGCCGTATGGGTTCTTTGGACTAGAAACTTACGTCAAGATTTCCAAGATAACAAGGCATTTCTTAAATTGTTACTGTTAAGAAAATGAGAGATTATCCGTAAGTGTTAAGAAAATGAGAGATTATAGCATTACTGATACATATCTGAAACGTTTTGTGCCGTATGGGTTCTTTGGACTAGAAACTTACGTCAAGATTTCCAAGATAACACGGCATTTCTTAAATTGTTAGTGTTAAGAAAATGAGAGATTATCCGTAAGTGTTAAGAAAATGAGAGATTATAGCATTACTGATACATATCTGAAACGTTTTGTGCCGTATGGGTTCTTTGGACTAGAAACTTACGTCAAGATTTCCAAGATAACACGGCATTTCTTAAATTGTTAGTGTTAAGAAAATGAGAGATTATCCGTAAGTGTTAAGAAAATGAGAGATTATAGCATTACTGATACATATCTGAAACGTTTTGTGCCGTATGGGTTCTTTGGACTAGAAATTTACGTCAAGATTTCCAAGATAACACGGCATTTCTTAAATTGTTACTGTTAAGAAAAATGAGAGATTATCCGTAAGTGTTAAGAAAATGAGAGATTATAGCATTACTGATACATATCTGAAACGTTTTGTGCCGTATGGGTTCTTTGGACTAGAAACTTACGTCAAGATTTCCAAGATAACACGGCATTTCTTAAATTGTTAGTGTTAAGAAAATGAGAGATTATCCGTAAGTGTTAAGAAAATGAGAGATTATAGCATTACTGATACATATCTGAAACGTTTTGTGCCGTATGGGTTCTTTGGACTAGAAATTTACGTCAAGATTTCCAAGATAACACGGCATTTCTTAAATTGTTAGTGTTAAGAAAATGAGAGATTATCCGTAAGTGTTAAGAAAATGAGAGATTATAGCATTACTGATACATATCTGAAACGTTTTGTGCCGTATGGGTTCTTTGGACTAGAAACTTACGTCAAGATTTCCAAGATAATAAGGCATTTCTTAAATTGTTAGTGTTAAGAAAATGAGAGATTATCCGTAAGTGTTAAGAAAATGAGAGATTATAGCATTACTGATACATATCTGAAACGTTTTGTGCCGTATGGGTTCTTTGGACTAGAAACTTACGTCAAGATTTCCAAGATAACAAGGCATTTCTTAAATTGTTACTGTTAAGAAAATGAGAGATTATCCGTAAGTGTTAAGAAAATGAGAGATTATAGCATTACTGATACATATCTGAAACGTTTTGTGCCGTATGGGTTCTTTGGACTAGAAACTTACGTCAAGATTTCCAAGATAACACGGCATTTCTTAAATTGTTAGTGTTAAGAAAATGAGAGATTATCCGTAAGTGTTAAGAAAATGAGAGATTATAGCATTACTGATACATATCTGAAACGTTTTGTGCCGTATGGGTTCTTTGGACTAGAAACTTACGTCAAGATTTCCAAGATAACACGGCATTTCTTAAATTGTTAGTGTTAAGAAAATGAGAGATTATCCGTAAGTGTTAAGAAAATGAGAGATTATAGCATTACTGATACATATCTGAAACGTTTTGTGCCGTATGGGTTCTTTGGACTAGAAACTTACGTCAAGATTTCCAAGATAACACGGCATTTCTTAAATTGTTAGTGTTAAGAAAATGAGAGATTATCCGTAAGTGTTAAGAAAATGAGAGATTATAGCATTACTGATACATATCTGAAACGTTTTGTGCCGTATGGGTTCTTTGGACTAGAAATTTACGTCAAGATTTCCAAGATAACACGGCATTTCTTAAATTGTTAGTGTTAAGAAAATGAGAGATTATCCGTAAGTGTTAAGAAAATGAGAGATTATAGCATTACTGATACATATCTGAAACGTTTTGTGCCGTATGGGTTCTTTGGACTAGAAATTTACGTCAAGATTTCCAAGATAACACGGCATTTCTTAAATTGTTAGTGTTAAGAAAATGAGAGATTATCCGTAAGTGTTAAGAAAATGAGAGATTATAGCATTACTGATACATATCTGAAACGTTTTGTGCCGTATGGGTTCTTTGGACTAGAAACTTACGTCAAGATTTCCAAGATAACAAGGCATTTCTTAAATTGTTAGTGTTAAGAAAATGAGAGATTATCCGTCAGTGTTAAGAAAATGAGAGATTATAGCATTACTGATACATATCTGAAACGTTTTGTGCCGTATGGGTTCTTTGGACTAGAAACTTACGTCAAGATTTCCAAGATAACACGGCATTTCTTAAATTGTTAGTGTTAAGAAAATGAGAGATTATCCGTAAGTGTTAAGAAAATGAGAGATTATAGCATTACTGATACATATCTGAAACGTTTTGTGCCGTATGGGTTCTTTGGACTAGAAACTTACGTCAAGATTTCCAAGATAACAAGGCATTTCTTAAATTGTTAGTGTTAAGAAAATGAGAGATTATCCGTAAGTGTTAAGAAAATGAGAGATTATAGCATTACTGATACATATCTGAAACGTTTTGTGCCGTATGGGTTCTTTGGACTAGAAACTTACGTCAAGATTTCCAAGATAACACGGCATTTCTTAAATTGTTAGTGTTAAGAAAATGAGAGATTATCCGTAAGTGTTAAGAAAATGAGAGATTATAGCATTACTGATACATATCTGAAACGTTTTGTGCCGTATGGGTTCTTTGGACTAGAAACTTACGTCAAGATTTCCAAGATAACAAGGCATTTCTTAAATTGTTAGTGTTAAGAAAATGAGAGATTATCCGTAAGTGTTAAGAAAATGAGAGATTATAGCATTACTGATACATATCTGAAACGTTTTGTGCCGTATGGGTTCTTTGGACTAGAAACTTACGTCAAGATTTCCAAGATAACAGGGCATTTCTTAAATTGTTAGTGTTAAGAAAATGAGAGATTATCCGTAAGTGTTAAGAAAATGAGAGATTATAGCATTACTGATACATATCTGAAACGTTTTGTGCCGTATGGGTTCTTTGGACTAGAAACTTACGTCAAGATTTCCAAGATAACTGGGCATTTCTTAAATTGTTAGTGTTAAGAAAATGAGAGATTATCCGTAAGTGTTAAGAAAATGAGAGATTATAGCATTACTGATACATATCTGAAACGTTTTGTGCCGTATGGGTTCTTTGGACTAGAAACTTACGTCAAGATTTCCAAGATAACTGGGCATTTCTTAAATTGTTATTCATATTTTATTCCACTCGTGTCCCAGTGCTTTCCATAGTCTACATTGTTTTACGTCTGCGTTTAGAAAGAATTCTATTCAGCAGTCCGAAGGCACAATAGTCCATTTGTGTCACATCAGGGGACTTAGAAGGAATATGAGCAAAGGGAGATTTCATACCTGTCGCTTTTTTTATTTTTTCAAGAAATAGCGAGGTACATTTGAAGGTATGACTGGTAGCTTTATCCTAATGGTGTTCTATACTCTTCGAAGGCCCTGTCGATAAAGGAAGGGTATTTCTTTTTTAAATCTACACAGCGCGTGAAAGAATTTTTAAGACTGACGCTAGATTTCATCCTACGGTGGCGCCACCAATGTAATCGCGAATGCGTTATAAACCGTGACCATCTGCTTGCTTTCTGCCAAAAGTACTGCGCAGTTGTTAAAGTAACTCAAACGAAACGGCCGTTCATTAGAGAAGTTAAATTTTTTTCATGTTGAATTACACTGCTGGACAATTGCTAAGGACGGATCATAAACGGCTATATAGCGCATAAAAAAGTAAGTGTGGTTGGATGCCAAGTGAAATAAAATAATGTCAGAATGCCAGGACATTACAAGAAAGACAATTTATTGTGCTCTGAAATCCAGAAGGCTTTGGAACGTGTTCAAGGGACAAACAGGCCATTTTGTGCAGAATACGTAAACGTGAAAAAAATGCAATTACCGTCCGCAGGCGTTCCGGCGTAAGATGTCAATACGGGATATGGCCACCATGGAGGGCGATGCAAGATTCCACACGTCGTGTCATGCTTTGCACAACATTATCAAGCAGCTGTTGGGGTAATTTATCCCATTCCTCTGTCAGTGCATGGATGAGGGTGTCCTTGTTTATTGGGGGGCATTGGCGACCAGCAAGACTCCTCCCCAAAGCATCCCACACATTTTCAATGGGATTCAGATCTGGAGAACGTGCTGGCCATACGAGGCGTTCAATATCCTCGCTCTCAAGACACTCCTGGACAGCGACTGTTCGATGACATGTTGCGTTGTCGTCCATGAAAATGAATCTATCACCGACAGCACCACGGAACATGCGAACATGAGGTAGCAGAACATCATTAATGTATCGTTGGCCAGTCATAGTCCCAGTTGGAAGCACATAGAGGGACGTACGGCCATTGATCATGATGCCAGCCTATACCATGACACTACATGTCGGATATCGGTCCCTTTCCTGTATGTTTGCTGGACAATATGCAGTACCACTATCACGCCAGATCAGTTGTCGTCGACAATCAGACGATAGACTGTATCTACTCTCATCTGAGAAGAGGACAGCAGACCAGTCGTTATCAGTCCAATTGCGATGTTGATGGCACCATTGCAAACGGGCGGTATGGTGACGTCTGGACAATGGGATGCACACAACAGGACGGCGGGCGTATAGTCCTCCTTCATGCAAACGTCTGGCGACAGTTTTTCGGGAGATCCGCTTGCCAGTAGCAGCCATAAACTGATTTGCTACCTCACTAGCTGTGCTGCGCCGGTGTCTTTTTGTTGATAGCACTATGTACCGATCTTCTGCAGGTGTCGTACTGCGAACACGACCTCCCCGTGACGGTTGCTACACTCTCCATTTGTTTGAAATGATTTCCAAAGCCTTGAAACAACACTGTGGCTGACGTCGAACTCCCTGGCAACATCTGTTATTTTTCGCCCTTCTTCAGTCTTGCCAAAAATACGGCCACGCGTAAAATCATCTAGGTGATGTCGGGAAGACATACTGAAAATTGCAAGTTCGTCAATTGATTCTTTCCCTTTCAACTTTGCGTTTGAAGAACAACGGTCAATACGCGTCAAATCCTTTATATCTCTTATCAGCGCTATGACGTCACGAACAAGTTCGGCAATCCAAAATTCGCATACGCACAACACGTCTTACTGTATCCCGCACTTATGCTAATTTCCACATTTTCCTGCCTTCCATTTTATGGTTGCTATCGTTGCTATTGTCATCCGTCCTTAGTAATTGCCCGGCAGTGTATAACGCGATAGTCAGCATAAAAGAAGAACGTTTACCTGGTGAAAGATGAAGTTTTGAAAATAAATTTATGGGTGCTTCCATTTTCAACTGCAAAATCTTAAAAATAAAAAGAAATGGAAAAAAAAACTCGTTCGATTTAGTTAAATATGAAAAATATGGTGGCGTTTTGATATTATTTTCTAAAAAGACGACTTAGAGTTTAGACAAATTCTGAGTATAGACCTTTACGCTAGAGCCGCAGACTGAAAGCAGAAATCGATTAATGTTTTAATCGTCAAAAAGACTATTGATTAATCGACTAGTGCTTTGATCACCAAATAATTAGCTATCGATTAATCGACTTGTGAAAAATGAAAGAAGCTCTTCTGTGAAGCGATTAAGATTGATAATTAAAATTCTGATTGAGTTCATTTCTGTAAAAATACAAATTACTGGTAAATTACCATGTTCATTTTCTCAACCACTTTTTTTTTTTTTTTTTTTTTTTTAGATTTTCTTTCTGAGTTGCTGTTTATTTAAGTTTCGATTATTATTTAGAAGCTCCACACAGGGCTCGATCTTAACAGAATCGGGTCCTAGATACAGCACGAGATGAGGACCCCCACCCGGCCACATTTTTTATGAGTCAGTACATTTGTTGCCACTAAATATTATCAATTAATTCAAAAGTTGATTAAATAAATAAGACACTGTGCGGGGAGAAATGGGAAATAATATCTACTTTTATTAAACCTTAATTACCGCCACTTGCCGCAGTGGTCTAAGCGATGGCTTCTGATCATTCGTCCGAAAAGGGTCCGAGTTCGAATCCCAGTGACGCATGAATGTTGTGTTTGTCTTACGACACTGGCTCTCTGCCTTCCCTGGAACCAGTGAATCTAAATTAAGGACGGGCGACTGCTTACAGCCCATTGAGTTGCTCACGGTGGTCGTTAAATCTCCAATGAAAAAAAAAAAAAACACCAAAAGAAACTTTCAGTCAAGCAAAAAAAAAAAAAAAAAAAAAAAAAAAAATACGAAATACACTGGCGGAAAGTGAAAAAAGAACACCAAGAAGGAGACGTCTGATACCAACGAAATTTATACATAACGGAATACAAAGGATAACGTGATCAAAACATTATGGCAAAATACAGCTGTATTTGCTGGTAAACTGAAAAATAACATTTCCATGTAACATGGTTAGTACGAGGTTGAACCGCCATGAACTGCGTCACACTGTGCAATTCTGGCATGGAGTCTGTCGTACAGATGTTGGATGTAAGTTTGGGGTATTGAGTTCCAAGCATCCTCAACCTGGACGCCTCAATCGGGGATGGTCGTGGCTGGAAAGTGAAAAAAGAACGCCAAGAAGGAGAAGTCTGATACCAACGAAATTTATACATAACGGAAATACAGAGGATAACGTGATCAAAACATTATGGCAAAATACAGCTGTATTTGCTGGTAAACTGAAAAATAACATTTCCATGTAACATGGTTAGTACGAGGTTGAACCGCCATGAACTGCGTCACACTGTGCAATTCTGGCATGGAGTCTGTCGTACAGATGTTGGATGTAAGTTTGGGGTATTGAGTTCCAAGCATCCTCAACCTGGACGCCTCAATCGGGGATGGTCGTGGCTGGAAAGTGAAAAAAGAACGCCAAGAAGGAGAAGTCTGATACCAACGAAATTTATACATAACGAAATACAGAGGATAACGTGATCAAAACATTATGGCAAAATACAGCTGTATTTGCTGGTAAACTGAAAAATAACATTTCCATGTAACATGGTTAGTACGAGGTTGAACCGCCATGAACTGCGTCACACTGTGCAATTCTGGCATGGAGTCTGTCGTACAGATGTTGGATGTAAGTTTGGGGTATTGAGTTCCAAGCATCCTCAACCTGGACGCCTCAATCGGGGATGGTCGTGGCTGGAAAGTGAAAAAAGAACACCAAGAAGGAGACGTCTGATACCAACGAAATTTATACAGCATAATAACGGAATACAGAGGATAACGTGATCAAAACATTATGGCAAAATACAGCTGTATTTGCTGGTAAACTGAAAAATCACATTTCCATGTAACATGGTTAGTACGAGGTTGAACCGCCATGAACTGCGTCACACTGTGCAATTCTGGCATGGAGTCTGTCGTACAGATGTTGGATGTAAGTTTGGGGTATTGAGTTCCAAGCATCCTCAACCTGGACGCCTCAATCGGGGATGGTCGTGGCTGGAAAGTGAAAAAAGAACACCAAGAAGGAGACGTCTGATACCTACGAAATTTATACAGCATAATAACGGAATACAGAGGATAACGTGATCAAAACATTATGGCAAAATACAGCTGTATTTGCTGGTAAACTGAAAAATCACATTTCCATGTAACATGGTTAGTACGAGGTTGAACCGCCATGAACTGCGTCACACTGTGCAATTCTGGCATGGAGTCTGTCGTACAGATGTTGGATGTAAGTTTGGGGTATTGAGTTCCAAGCATCCTCAACCTGTACGCCTAAATCGGGGATGGTCGTGGCTGGAAAGTGAAAAAAGAACACCAAGAAGGAGACGTCTGATACCAACGAAATTTATACATAACGGAATACAGAGGATAACGTGATCAAAACATTATGGCAAAATACAGCTGTATTTGCTGGTAAACTGAAAAATAACATTTCCATGTAACATGGTTAGTACGAGGTTGAACCGCCATGAACTGCGTCACACTGTGCAATTCTGGCATGGAGTCTGTCGTACAGATGTTGGATGTAAGTTTGGGGTATTGAGTTCCAAGCATCCTCAACCTGGACGCCTAAATCGGGGATGGTCGTGGCTGGAAAGTGAAAAAAGAACACCAAGAAGGAGACGTCTGATACCTACGAAATTTATACATAACGGAATACAGAGGATAACGTGATCAAAACATTATGGCAAAATACAGCTGTATTTGCTGGTAAACTGAAAAATAACATTTCCATGTAACATGGTTAGTACGAGGTTGAACCGCCATGAACTGCGTCACACTGTGCAATTCTGGCATGGAGTCTGTCGTACAGATGTTGGATGTAAGTTTGGGGTATTGAGTTCCAAGCATCCTCAACCTGGACGCCTCAATCGGGGATGGTCGTGGCTGGAAAGTGAAAAAAGAACACCAAGAAGGAGACGTCTGATACCAACGAAATTTATACAGCATAATAACGGAATACAGAGGATAACGTGATCAAAACATTATGGCAAAATACAGCTGTATTTGCTGGTAAACTGAAAAATCACATTTCCATGTAACATGGTTAGTACGAGGTTGAACCGCCATGAACTGCGTCACACTGTGCAATTCTGGCATGGAGTCTGTCGTACAGATGTTGGATGTAAGTTTGGGGTATTGAGTTCCAAGCATCCTCAACCTGGACGCCTAAATCGGGGATGGTCGTGGCTGGAAAGTGAAAAAAGAACACCAAGAAGGAGACGTCTGATGCCAACGAAATTTATACATAACGGAATACAGAGGATAACGTGATCAAAACATTATGGCAAAATACAGCTGTATTTGCTGGTAAACTGAAAAATAACATTTCCATGTAACATGGTTAGTACGAGGTTGAACCGCCATGAACTGCGTCACACTGTGCAATTCTGGCATGGAGTCTGTCGTACAGATGTTGGATGTAAGTTTGGGGTATTGAGTTCCAAGCATCCTCAACCTGGACGCCTCAATCGGGGATGGTCGTGGCTGGAAAGTGAAAAAAGAACACCAAGAAGGAGACGTCTGATACCAACGAAATTTATACAGCATAATAACGTAATACAGAGGATAACGTGATCAAAACATTATGGCAAAATACAGCTGTATTTGCTGGTAAACTGAAAAATCACATTTCCATGTAACATGGTTAGTACGAGGTTGAACCGCCATGAACTGCGTCACACTGTGCAATTCTGGCATGGAGTCTGTCGTACAGATGTTGGATGTAAGTTTGGGGTATTGAGTTCCAAGCATCCTCAACCTGGACGCGTAAATCGGGGATGGTCGTGGCTGGAAAGTGAAAAAAGAACACCAAGAAGGAGACGTCTGATACCAACGAAATTTATACATAACTGAATACAGAGGATAACGTGATCAAAACATTATGGCAAAATACAGCTGTATTTGCTGGTAAACTGAAAAATAACATTTCCATGTAACATGGTTAGTACGAGGTTGAACCGCCATGAACTGCGTCACACTGTGCAATTCTGGCATGGAGTCTGTCGTACAGATGTTGGATGTAAGTTTGGGGTATTGAGTTCCAAGCATCCTCAAACTGGACGCCTCAATCGGGGATGGTCGTGGCTGGAAAGTGAAACAAGAACACCAAGAAGGAGACGTCTGATACCAACGAAATTTATACAGCATAATAACGGAATACAGAGGATAACGTGATCAAAACATTATGGCAAAATACAGCTGTATTTGCTGGAAAACTGAAAAATACCATTTCCATGTAACATGGTTAGTGCGAGGTTGAACCGCCATGAACTGCGTCACACTGTGCAATTCTGGCATGGAGTCTGTCGTACAGATGTTGGATGGAAGTTTGGGGTATTGAGTTCCAAGCATCCTCAACCTGGGCGCCTCAATTGGGGATGGTCGTGGCTGGAAAGTGAAAAAAGAGCACGAAGAAGGAGACGTCTGATACCAACGAAATTTATACATAACGGAATACAGAGGATAACGTGATCAAAACATTATGGCAAAATACAGCTGTATTTGCTGGTAAACTGAAAAATACCATTTCCATGTAACATGGTTAGTGCGAGGTTGAACCGCCATGAACTGCGTCACACTGTGCAATTCTGGCATGGAGTCTGTCGTACAGATGTTGGATGTAAGTTTGGGGTATGGAGTTCCAAGCATCCTCAACCTGGACGCCTCAATCGGGGATGGTCGTGGCTGGATAGTGAATAAAGAACACCAAGAAGGAGATATCTGATACCAACGAAATTTATACATAACGGAATACAGAGGATAACGTGATCAAAACATTATGGCAAAATACAGCTGTATTTGCTGGTAAACTGAAAAATACCATTTCCATGTAACATGGTTAGTGCGAGGTTGAACCGCCATGAACTGCGTCACACTGTGCAATTCTGGCATGGAGTCTGTCGTACAGATGTTGGATGGAAGTTTGGGGTATTGAGTTCCAAGCATCCTCAACCTGGACGCCTAAATCGGGGATGGCCGTGGCTGGAAAGTGAAAAAAGAACACGAAGAAGGAGACGTCTGATACCAACGAAATTTATACATAACGGAATACAGAGGATAACGTGATCAAAACATTATGGCAAAATACAGCTGTATTTGCTGGTAAACTGAAAAATACCATTTCCATGTAACATGGTTAGTGCGAGGTTGAACCGCCATGAACTGCGTCACACTGTGCAATTCTGGCATGGAGTCTGTCGTACAGATGTTGGATGTAAGTTTGGGGTATGGAGTTCCAAGCATCCTCAACCTGGACGCCTCAATCGGGGATGGTCGTGGCTGGATAGTGAATAAAGAACACCAAGAAGGAGATATCTGATACCAACGAAATTTATACAGCATAATAACGGAATACAGAGGATAACGTGATCAAAACATTATGGCAAAATACAGCTGTATTTGCTGGTAAACTGAAAAATACCATTTCCATGTAACATGGTTAGTGCGAGGTTGAACCGCCATGAACTGCGTCACACTGTGCAATTCTGGCATGGAGTCTGTCGTACAGATGTTGGATGTAAGTTTGGGGTATGGAGTTCCAAGCATCCTCAACCTGGACGCCTAAATCGGGGATGGCCGTGGCTGGAAAGTGAAAAAAGAACACCAAGAAGGAGACGTCTGATACCAACGAAATTTATACAGCATAATAACGGAATACAGAGGATAACGTGATCAAAACATTATGGCAAAATACAGCTGTATTTGCTGGTAAACTGAAAAATAACATTTCCATGTAACATGGTTAGTACGAGGTTGAACCGCCATGAACTGCGTCACACTGTGCAATTCTGGCATGGAGTCTGTCGTACAGATGTTGGATGGAAGTTTGGGGTATTGAGTTCCAAGCATCCTCAACCTGGACGCCTAAATCGGGGATGGCCGTGGCTGGAAAGTGAAAAAAGAACACGAAGAAGGAGACGTCGGATACCAACGAAATTTATACATAACGGAATACAGAGGATAACGTGATCAAAACATTATGGCAAAATACAGCTGTATTTGCTGGTAAACTGAAAAATACCATTTCCATGTAACATGGTTAGTGCGAGGTTGAACCGCCATGAACTGCGTCACACTGTGCAATTCTGGCATGGAGTCTGTCGTACAGATGTTGGATGTAAGTTTGGGGTATGGAGTTCCAAGCATCCTCAACCTGGACGCCTCAATCGGGGATGGTCGTGGCTGGATAGTGAATAAAGAACACCAAGAAGGAGATATCTGATACCAACGAAATTTATACATAACGGAATACAGAGGATAACGTGATCAAAACATTATGGCAAAATACAGCTGTATTTGCTGGTAAACTGAAAAATACCATTTCCATGTAACATGGTTAGTGCGAGGTTGAACCGCCATGAACTGCGTCACACTGTGCAATTCTGGCATGGAGTCTGTCGTACAGATGTTGGATGTAAGTTTGGGGTATGGAGTTCCAAGCATCCTCAACCTGGACGCCTAAATCGGGGATGGCCGTGGCTGGAAAGTGAAAAAAGAACACCAAGAAGGAGACGTCTGATACCAACGAAATTTATACAGCATAATAACGGAATACAGAGGATAACGTGATCAAAACATTATGGCAAAATACAGCTGTATTTGCTGGTAAACTGAAAAATAACATTTCCATGTAACATGGTTAGTACGAGGTTGAACCGCCATGAACTGCGTCACACTGTGCAATTCTGGCATGGAGTCTGTCGTACAGATGTTGGATGTAAGTTTGGGGTATTGAGTTCCAAGCATCCTCAACCTGGACGCCTCAATCGGGGATGGTCGTGGCTGGAAAGTGAAAAAAGAACACCAAGAAGGAGACGTCTGATACCAACGAAATTTATACATAACGGAATACAGAGGATAACGTGATCAAAACATTATGGCAAAATACAGCTGTATTTGCTGGTAAACTGAAAAATAACATTTCCATGTAACATGGTTAGTACGAGGTTGAACCGCCATGAACTGCGTCACACTGTGCAATTCTGGCATGGAGTCTGTCGTACAGATGTTGGATGTAAGTTTGGGGTATTGAGTTCCAAGCATCCTCAACCTGGACGCGTAAATCGGGGATTATCGTGGCTGGCCGTGGAGACCGGATAAGTCGTTGTCCCATAAAATCCCACACGTGCTCAATGGGGGACAAATCCGGTGAACGTGCAGGCGATGGAAGTTGTCTCACACCCTCAAGTCAATGTTGCGTTGCACGTGCCGTGTGTGGGAGTGCGTTATCTTGCCGGAAAACACCACGATGGACCGACCTTACAAATGGCACAACAACGGGCTGAATGATGTTGTTGATGTAGGAAGTGCTGTTTAACGTACCCGGTACAAACACTAGTTGTGTACGGGAGTGATAGCTGATCGCTCCCCTCACCAGGTTACCAGGTATAGGCCCCGTGTGTCGCTGGCGGATGCAAGAAGGGTGGAGACGCTCCCCTGTGCGTCTGCGAACACGCATACGGCCATGGGAAGCTCCCAAGCAGAATCTGCTTTCATCGCTGAACACGACAGATCGCCATTGCGTTCTCCAGTGCAGACGTTGGCGACACCACTGCAGCCGTTCCAGACGGTGGGCTGGAGTCAGAGGTACACATGCCAGAGGCACACGTGCACGTAGTCCTGCATCCAGTAGACGGTTGCGGATTGTTCGCACAGTCACCTTAGGTGCAACGGCAGCTCGGATTTGCGTCGCAGTGGATGTTCTGCTTGACAACGCCCCTCTTCTTATGCGTCGATCGGTCCGCTCATCAGTCCGTCTGTGACTCCCGGTTCCACGTCTTCTCGTGGGAATGTTCCTCGGACCATCTACGCCACCATCGTACCACCACCGATACTTCCCGTCCAATTCGCTCCGCAATACGACGATACGACCACCCGGCATCGCGGAGTCCGACCAGACGAAATCGCTCAAAGTCCGATAACTGCTGAAATCGTACACGTCTTCCATGTCCAGGCATTGTAGCTTCTTCAGGGTCTTCGCACGTGTCCGTACGCCGACGACTGATTACATTCACTTCGCCGTACTCCTTAAATACCACCGACGAAAATTTCCATATTATGCCGTGCTGTGGCGTAAGCGCTCACCGGTTGGTCCCGAAATTAACATCACACCTACGTAAACTCGACCCCATTAGCATATGTAAATTTCATGGTCGTCCGCCAATTCCTTCTTGGTGTTCTTTTTTTTTTTTTTTTTTTTGATTGATTTGAGGTTTTAACGACCACCGTGAGCAACTCAATGGGCTATAAGCAGTCGCCCGTCCCTAATTTAGGGTCACTGGTTCCAGGGAAGGGAGAGAGCCAGTGCCGTAAGACAAACACAACATCCATTCCTCACCGGGATTTTTTATTTTTATTGGAGGTTTAACGACCACCGTGAGCAACTCAATGGGGTATAAGCAGTCGCCCGTCCCTAATTTAGGGTCACTGGTTCCAGGGAAGGGAGAGAGCCAGTGCCGTAAGACAAACACAACATCCATTCCTCACCGGGATTTTTTATTTTTATTGGAGGTTTGACGACCACCGTGAGCAACTCAATGGGCTATAAGCAGTCGCCCGTCCCTAATTTAGGGCCACTGGTTCCAGGGAAGTGAGAGAGCCAGTGCCGTAAGACAAACACAACATCCATTCCTCACCGGGATTTTTTATTTTAAGTGGAGGTTTAACGACCACCGTGAGCAACTCAATGGGCTATAAGCAGTCGCCCGTTCCTAATTTAGGGCCACTGGTTCCAGGGAAGGGAGAGAGCCAGTGCCGTAAGACAAACAATACATCCATGCCTCACCGGGATTCGAACCCGGACCCCTTACGGACGAATGATCAAAGGCCAGCGCCTTAGACCAATGCGCCATCGGGGGGCGGCAGTTCTTTTTTTTTTTTTTTTTTTTTTTTTCACTTTTCGCCAGTGTAATTTAAATATCTACAGATGATGAGTTTTTCAACCCCTTTTAATCTTAATTTTAACTGATGAACATTATTTGGACTTGGTACAGACTGATCTTTCAGGAGCAAGTTGAACTTTTATGTAGCTGATTAATCACCTGTGATGTGTTCAATATGATCTGTATTAATGAAACGAAGTGTCTGTGTGTCCTTCACGATACGAAAAAAAAAAAAACTATTAGGTGTACAAATTAAGTTTTAAAGCGTTTTATGACAACGGAAGATGTAATTTGAGAGAAAACAACAATACCTTTACGAATCAAAATATGCTCCGTCATTATCTATCCCATTCCGCCATCGGTCGGGTAGTTGATTTAATCCAGCCATGAGGAATACTTCGTCGTGTGACGCGATCAAGTCGTCAACCCATTTTTTGCACTTCGTCACATGTCCAGAATCGCACAGAAGACAAACCATGTTGCATGGATCGTAACAAACGATAGTCTCAAGGGGTAATGTCGGGACTATACATCGGGTTCTCCAAAACTTCCCAGCCAAGCTTCAATAACGTTTTCTTGACCGATTTCGCGACAACGTTGTCATGCAGTAATTTCGCGGGACACAATCCTTTGCCCGTGAATGGATGTTTCCCACAGATTTCCTGATTCAATCGCAGCAATTGTTGCTTGTAGCGATTAGCAGTAACAGTTTGACCCTGTTCCAGTAGTTCACACACTGTACTGTGCAAATTAATTGGGACAAAGTAAAAAATCACTCCATTTTCCAAAACCATGCCTTTATATTATTCTATGCCTTGATATACACTGATAAATACCTGTATTAGTATGAAGTATGTCCTCGTTTAGCAGAAATTACCTCTTGAATTGCGTTTTGGCATTGACTCCACTAATTGAGTGCACATATTTTTCACTTCAACCACACTTTTATAGCATTCGTTATCATGCGTTCTTTGGTTGTACAGTCCATTTTACCTAAACGTCTCTTCATAATCATGGAACCAAACTTTAAAGCATTCGTTGTCATGCGTTCTTTGGTTGTACAGTCCATTTTACCTAAACGACTCTTCATAATCGTGGAACCACACTTTTATAGCATTCGTTATCATGCGTTCTTTGGTTGTACAGTCCATTTTACCTAAACGTCTCTTCATAATCGTGGAACCACACTTCTATAGCATTCGTTATCATGCGTTCTTTGGTTGTACAGTCCATTTTACCTAAACGTCTCTTCATAATCATGGAACCAAACTTTTAAAGCATTCGTTGTCATGCGTTCTTTGGTTGTACAGTCCATTTTACCTAAACGACTCTTCATAATCGTGGAACCACACTTTTATAGCATTCGTTATCATGCGTTCTTTGGTTGTACAGTCCATTTTACCTAAACGTCTCTTCATAATCGTGGAACCACGCTTTTATAGCATTCGTTATCATGCGTTCTTTGGTTCTACAGTCCATTTTACCTAAACGTCTCTTCATAATCGTGGAACCACACTTTTATAGCATTCGTTATCGTACGTTCTTTGGTTGTACAGTCCATTTTACCTAAACGTCTCTTCATAATCGTGGAACCACACTTTTAAAGCATTCGTTATCATGCGTTCTTTGGTTGTACAGTCCATTTTACCTAAACGTCTCTTCATAATCGTGGAACCACACTTTTATAGCATTCGTTATCATGCGTTCTTTGGTTGTACAGTCCATTTTACCTAAACGTCTCTTCATAATCGTGGAACCACACTTTTAAAGCATTCGTTATCCTGCGTTCTTTGGTTGTACAGTCCATTTTACCTAAACGTCTCTTCATAATCGTGGAACCACACTTTTAAAGCATTCGTTATCATGCGTTCTTTGGTTGTACAGTCCATTTTACCTAAACGTCTCTTCATAATCGTGGAACCACACTTTTAAAGCATTCGTTATCCTGCGTTCTTTGGTTGTACAGTCCATTTTATCTAAACGTCTCTTCATAATCGTGGAACCACACTTTTAAAGCATTCGTTATCATGCGTTCTTTGGTTGTACAGTCCATTTTACCTAAACGTCTCTTCATAATCGTGGAACCACACTTTTATAGCATTCGTTATCATGCGTTCTTTGGTTGTACAGTCCATTTTACCTAAACGTCTCTTCATAATCGTGGAACCACACTTTTAAAGCATTCGTTATCCTGCGTTCTTTGGTTGTACAGTCCATTTTACCTAAACGTCTCTTCATAATCGTGGAACCACACTTTTAAAGCATTCGTTATCATGCGTTCTTTGGTTGTACAGTCCATTTTACCTAAACGTCTCTTCATAATCGTGGAACCACTCTTTTATAGCATTCGTTATCATGCGTTCTTTAGTTGTACAGTCCATTTTAGCTAAACGTCTCTTCAAAATATTCCACAAGTTTTCTAAGGGATTTAAGTCTGGTGAATTTCCAGGCCAATCAAGCAAATGAATTTGATTTTCCAGCTTGACCAATTTCGAATTGTGACATGGGGCCAAGTCATGTTGAAATGTCCCGTCAAAAGTTTGCAAGAATGGAACAATCCTACGTTGTAATATTTCTACGTACTTGGCTGAATATCTTGAACAGGAACTAAGCTTCCGGTGTCATTTGATGTGAAAGAACCCCAAAACATCTGTTTCAGAGGGTGTTTTACAGTTTGTTTGACATGCTCAGGTCTTAAGTTGCTTCGTCTAACGACATTTGCTTGGTAACCCTGCACAAATAAATGAGTTTCATCACTGAAAATTACCTTTTTCCAGTCATCAGCAGTCCATGATTCATATTTTTTGGCCCATGCTAAACGTTTTATCTTCATTTTCGCATTCAAATATTGTTTCTTCGTTGGTCTTCTTGCCTTCCGGCCAACTTCCAGAAGCCTACGACGTACAGTAGAATCACTAACATCACAACCACTAGCCAATAAATCTCTTTGAAGGTCGGTGCTTGTTTTTTTCTTTGGATTCATTTTACTATTTCTGATTAGATATCTATCGGTTCGTGCAGTTGTTTTTCGTTTTCTTCCACATTTACCTCTCCTTTTTGGAGACGATGATCCAGATGCACTGTATCGCGTAAGCAGTCTTGATACACTTGATTTGCCTACACCAACTGCGGAAGCGATATCTCTCCCTGTCATAGAAGTGTGATCCTTCAGAGCAATTATTTTCACACGCTTCCTTGGGGAAATATCCATTTTTTCAATACACGAAAGCAACACGTACTCAGAGAGAGCAAAAACTAACATCCACCTGTCGCACACGAAAGCTCACAACTGAAGCTGAAGTGCCTATTTCCTGTTTAAAACCGGTCAAACCACATTCTTGCTATCAAGTTCTAACAGTCACGCCACCTCACAGCTGATAAAAACCGGTTTACGTGGTTTTCCGACATCAACTGGCGATCACATTACATTTCTGAGAATAAAATAGCTTGTCCCAATTCATTTGCACGGTATAGTAATAGAGCTCACTCAGAACTTTCTTGGAGGGAATATTGCGTGTCGGTGTTGAAACCGTTGTTCTACCCAGCGTTTGGGATTGTCGTACCATATCCACTTTTCATCCCCCGTAACGATTTTTCGCAGGAAATCTTTCTGTGTTGTTTTTTCAACAGATTGAAACAGTTCATGACACGCTCATCCTCTTTCCTCTGGCTCGAGTCATGTGTCACCCATTTTCCTGCCTTCTGAATCTTTCCAGTTGCGCGTAAACGATTGGAAATGGTTTGTTGAATCAACCCCAGTTGTTCAGCTAGTTCTTTTTGCGTTTGAGATGAATCTTCATCCAGGAATGCTTGCAGTACCTCATGAACCTTCCGTTACGTTCTTGGTCGCTAACATCAAAATCACCAGCTTTAAACAGTCTAAATCGAAACTCATATGTGCTTTTTGATACAATATTCTCCCCCAGAACAGAACAGATCAATGCACGTGCTCTTTGCAGCACTATTTCCTTGATGAAATTCGAAACGAATGCAGTGTCGAATAAATGCAGTATCGTTTGCCATCTTTCACCTACCGATGTGCAAGGGCGTTTGACTGTTGGGCAAACTTCTGCGTCACATTTTATAGTCGGGATCAGTTGCGGTCACATGACACCAACGCTGGGAAATGTCGGATATGTAAATTAGCGGTACACGTCACTCAAAAAACGCTTTAAAACTTATTCGAAATTTTGCGAAAAACACGTTTCCCGATTTCCCGTGTATCGCTCCGCTTTGTTTACATGAAACCTGATCACCCCCAACATGAGAGAAAGTAGTTCACGACAAACGTTTTGGGGATTTTTTTTTGTTATTGGTATATAAAATGACACTATAAATAGCAAAAACCTACTTGTTCACTTTTTAATGAAATTTAAACTCTTTAAGTAATACACTTACTTGGTACTTTATTATGACCACCCCCTCACTACCTCGTGGGGCCACCTTTTGCCTTTAATACTGCGTAGATTATTCGTGGCATGGACTCCACGAGATGTTGATAGGTGGTTTATGGAATCTGAGACCATGCTTGATGAATAGCACTTTCCAGGAGTGTGAGATTGCAGGGTTGTGGATCCAGCTATCTGATGGCTCGTTCAACTTCATTCCACAAACTCTCAATGGGGTTGAGATATGGAGATTGTTGGGGCCACCGAAGCAAAGTAAACTCACCGGCATGTTCCTGAAACCAATCCTGCACAATACGAGCACTACGCATTATCTTCTTGAAAGTAGCCATCGCCATTGGGATAAACCATCCACATGACAGGATGCACTTGGTCCGCAACAATGTTTAGATATGATGTGCCAGTCAGGCACGAATTAAAGGGCCCAAAGCATGCCAGGAAAACCTTCCCAAACCATAACGTTGCCTCCACCAGCTTGAAGGGTTGTAGCAATGCATTTGGGGGTCCATGCTTTCGTGCTGTTTCCGCCAAATTCTCACTCGGCCATCGGCATGGTGCAACTGAAAACGTGATTCATCGCGGACCACATAACTTGTTTCCAATTATCGACTGTCCAATCCTTCTGCGCCTGTGCGAACTGGAGACGTTTTCTCTTGTTAACTGCAGACAGCAGAGGTGTTCGAACAGGCCTTCGGCTGCCATATCCCATCCGATGCAGTGTACGGCGAACAGTGCGTGCAGAGATCATTTGAGGGGATCCTTGATTAAGATGGTCTGTAATTTGCTGCACTGTTGCCCTTCTGTTACCAGTCTGGACACTCTCCGTTCCGCCCGAGCAGTCATTAGTCGATGACGACCACACGTTGCACGTAGAGACCCAGTTTTTTGGCCGACAGTCCAGTCTTCAAACACTTAAACAAAAGCTGCTCTGGAACATTTCACGAATGCGGCGGTTTCGGTGATACTCGCTCCATGGCTCCGAGCTCCTACAATCATCCCACGTTGAAAGTCCGTCAAATCGCATTTTTTACCCATCTCGTCACTCAAAAATCACTTCTACTACTGTCGCAAGTTATAATAACGCCGTACAGTATTTGTCATTTTCTTGTAGGACTTCCGTCCACAGTAAGTAGAGTTTAGGTCCCAGCAACCTACAGCGAGATCGCCTTTTATGCAGGACACAGAAACGGAAGGAATGAGAGCAAGTCTAGCGACTTTGACAGAACAGTTTGTAGTGAGATTAGAGTACAGTAGATGGCGCCACCGTCTTGTTGTAGGACTTCCGTCCACAGTGAGTAGAGTTTAGGTTCCAGCCACCTACAGCGAGATCGCCTTTTGGGCAGGACACAGAAACGGAAGGAATGAGAGCAAGTCTAGCGACTTTGACAGAACAGTTTGTAGTGAGATTAGAGTACAGTAGATGGCGCCACCGTCTTCTTGTAGGACTTCCGTCCACAGTGAGTAGAGTTTAGGTCCCAGCCACCTACAGCGAGATCGCCTTTTGGGCAGGACACAGAAACGGAAGGAATGAGAGCAAGTCTAGCGACTTTGACAGAACAGTTTGTAGTGAGATTAGAGTACAGTAGATGGCGCCACCGTCTTCTTGTAGGACTTCCGTCCACAGTGAGTAGAGTTTAGGTCCCAGCCACCTACAGCGAGATCGCCTTTTGGGCAGGACACAGAAACGGAAGGAATGAGAGCAAGTCTAGCGACTTTGACAGAACAGTTTGTAGTGAGATTAGAGTACAGAAGATGGCGCCACTGTCTTCTTGTAGGACTTCCGTCCACAGTGAGTAGAGTTTTGGTCCCAGCCACCTACAGCGAGATCGCCTTTTGGGCAGGACACAGAAACGGAAGGAATGAGAGCAAGTCTAGCGACTTTGACAGAACAGTTTGTAGTAAGATTAGAGTACAGTAGATGGCGCCAC
The DNA here is from genome assembly GCA_039090855.1 of Macrothele yani. Lineage (NCBI taxonomy): Eukaryota > Metazoa > Arthropoda > Arachnida > Araneae > Macrothelidae > Macrothele > Macrothele yani. The sequence goes on from CM077034.1 coordinate 7,971,001, forward strand.
CGTCTTCTTGTAGGACTTCCGTCCACAGTGAGTAGAGTTTAGGTCCCAGCCACCTACAGCGAGATCGCCTTTTGGGCAGGACACAGAAACGGAAGGAATGAGAGCAAGTCTAGCGACTTTGACAGAACAGTTTGTAGTGAGATTAGAGTACAGAAGATGGCGCCACCGTCTTCTTGTAGGACTTCCGTCCACAGTGAGTAGAGTTTAGGTCCCAGCCACCTACAGCGAGATCGCCTTTTGGGCAGGACACAGAAACGGAAGGAATGAGAGCAAGTCTAGCGACTTTGACAGAACAGTTTGTAGAGAGATTAGAGTACAGTAGATGGCGCCACCGTCTTCTTGTAGGACTTCCGTCCACAGTGAGTAGAGTTTAGGTCCCAGCCACCTACAGCGAGATCGCCTTTTGGGCAGGACACAGAAACGGAAGGAATGAGAGCAAGTCTAGCGACTTTGACAGAACAGTTTGTAGAGAGATTAGAGTACAGTAGAGGGCGCCACCGTCTTCTTGTAGGACTTCCGTCCACAGTGAGTAGAGTTTAGGTCCCAGCCACCTACAGCGAGATCGCCTTTTGTGCAGGACACAGAAACGGAAGGAATGAGAGCAAGTCTAGCGACTTTGACAGAACAGTTTGTAGTGAGATTAGAGTACAGAAGATGGCGCCACCGTCTTCTTGTAGGACTTCCGTCCACAGTGAGTAGAGTTTAGGTCCCAGCCACCTACAGCGAGATCGCCTTTTGTGCAGGACACAGAAACGGAAGGAATGAGAGCAAGTCTAGCGACTTTGACAGAACAGTTTGTAGTGAGATTAGAGTACAGTAGATGGCGCCACCGTCTTCTTGTAGGACTTCCGTCCACAGTCAGTAGAGTTTAGGTCCCAGCCACCTACAGCGAGATCGCCTTTTGGGCAGGACACAGAAACGGAAGGAATGAGAGCAAGTCTAGCGACTTTGACAGAACAGTTTGTAGTGATATTAGAGTACAGTAGATGGCGCCACCGTACAAATACGATGTTGCACACAGAGGTGTGAGATAATTTCAGGGGAGGGGGCTTAGGAAAGGATACCCATTTAACCAGTGGGTCCAGCCTGGGGGACATCACTTAACGTGCTCGTCCGATGCACGGCGGGTATTCAGCGATTGTTAGTAAATCACAATATCTCGTAAAGATCAGCCCAGGTTCGAACCTGAGGACCTTGCAATGATAGTCTGACTCGCTAACCACTAAGCCATCAGCGACTCTACTGTCGCAAGCACTAAGCTTTCCCTTTTTATACTAGCATCGCCCACTGGCGGCAAGAGCGTGCAGCCATAGCTCATTTGCTTAAAACTGTCAGGTGGTCATAATGAAGTGGCCACTCAGCTGTAGGTAGGCATTCTGAAAACATATCACTCGTTGCTGTCATGGATAAAAGGAGCGATTTATCAGATTTGCAAAAAAGGAATGATTATTATCGGCTTTCGGGGAAATGGTGGCAGTATTTCTGTAACAGCGCAGTTTGTGAACTGTTCGCGTGCTGCTAGGGTAAAAATGTATCAGGACTGGAGAAATGGCGCAATTGCGAATTAAAAAAACGTGCACAACTACGGAGCACTACATACCATTGATGAGAGAGGTGAATGTCGGTTGCGAAGATGCGAAGATTGACCGAATGAATCCGTGGCCTATCTGAAGTGTGTCAAAAACGGCAGTTCAGCGAACCCAGCTGCTTATGGGGCTGCGATGCAGACGAATGGCCACTGCACCTATGCTAACGAAGGTGCAGAAAAAGCTCACATTTGCCTTTTCTGGGGGAGGAAGAAGCCTTTATTTATTACCAGGGGGGGGGGCAGTACCCGGGGTCCGACGGCTTAATGTGCCCATCCGAAGCACGGCGGATATTTAGTGGATGGAGTATTCGTACCTGCCTGGGATCGAACCTGAGGTCCTTTCCGTGGCAGTCACGAACGTTGCCCACTAGGCCACCCGTGGTTTTGCTCGATTTGAAATTTTTCCTGTACTCCATACACACTCATTTATTTATAGAATCAACTGGAGGTATTTTATTCGATGACACACCTGGGATAATAGATATACTCCTTGTCACATGCTGGGCAAATGGCCGCCCCGGTGGCGCAGTGGTCTAAGGCGCTGGCCTTTGTTCATTCGTCCGTAAGGGGTCCGGGTTCGTATCCCGGTCTGGCATGGATGTTGTGTTTGTCTTACGGCACTGGCTCTCTCCCTTCCCTGGAACCAGTGACCCTAAATTAGGGACGGGCGACTGCTTATAGCCCATTGAGTTGCTCATGGTGGTCGTTAAACCTCCAATCAAAAAAAAAAAAAAAAAATGCTGGGCAAATGCACCTCACAATTTTATGACAAATATAGTGATGAAGCGACAATCTATTATTTATGAGATTGACACTTAACAACGTAAAAGCCGCACCGGTGGAGCAGTGGTCTAAGCGATGGCCTCTGATCATTCGTCCGAACGGGGTCCGGGTTCTAATCCCGGTGAGGCATGGATGTTGTATTTGTCTTACGGCACTGGCTCTCTCATTTCCCTGGAACCAGTGACCCTAAATTAGGGACGAGCGACTGCTTATAGCCCATTTGAGTTGCTCACGGTGGTCGGTAAACCTCCAATCAATCAATGAATGGAGGTAGTGTTTGTCTTACGGCACCGTGAGGCTCTCTTCCTTCCCTGGAACCAGTGACCCTAAATTAGGGACGGGCGACTCCTTATAGCCCATTGAGTTGCTCACGGTGGTCGTTAAACCTCCACAAAAACAAAAATCCCGGTGAGGAGTGGATGTAGTGTTTGTCTTACGGCACTGGCTCCCTCCCTTCCCTGGAACCTTTGGCCCTAAATTAGGGACGGGCGACTGCTTATAGCCCATTCAGTTGCTCACGGTGGTCGTTAAACCTCCAATAAAAATAAAAAATCCCGGTGAGGCATGGATGTTGTGTTTGTCTTACGGCACTGGCTCTCTCCCTTCTCTGGAACCAGTGGCCCTAAATTTGGGACAGGCGACTGCTTATAGCCCATTGAGTTGCTCACGGCGGTCGTTAAACCTCCAATAAAAATAAAAAATCCCGGTGAGGCATGGATGTTGTGTTTGTCTTACGGCACTGGCTCTCTCCCTTCCCTGGAACCAGTGACCCTAAATTAGGGACGGGAGACTGCTTATAGCCCATTGAGTTGCTCACGGTGGTCGTTAAACCTCCAATTAAAAAAAAACCCGGTCAGGAATGGATGTTGTGTTTGTCTTACGGCACTGGCTCTCTCCCTTCCCTGGAACCAGTGACCCTAAATTAGGGACGGTAGACTGCTTATAGCCCATTGAGTTGCTCACGGTGGTCGTTAAACCTCCAATTAAAAAAAAAACGGTGAGGAATGGATGTTGTGTTTGTCTTACGGCACTGGCTCTCTCTCTTCCCTGGAACCAATGGCCCTAAATTAGGGACGGGCGACTGCTTATAGCCCATTGAGTTGCTCACGGTGGTCATTAAACCTCCTATTAAAAAAATCCCTGTGAGACATGGATGTTGTGTTTGTCTTACGGCACTAGCTCTCTCCCTTCCCTGGTACCAGTGGCCCTAAATTAGGGACGGGCGACTGCTTATAGCCCATTGAGTTGCTCACGGTGGTCGTTAAACCTCCAATAAAAATAAAAAATCCCGGTGAGGAATGGATGTTGTGTTTGTCTTACGGCACTGGCTCTCTCCCTTCCCTGGAACCAGTGACCCTAAATTAGGGACGGGCGGCTGCTTATAGCCCATTGAGTTGCTCACGGTGGTCGTTAAACCTCCAAATAAAAAAAAACCCTGTGAGGAATGGATGTTGTGTTTGTCTTACGGCACTGGCTCTCTCCCTTCCCTGGAACCAGTGACCCTAAATTAGGGACGGGCGGCTGCTTATAGCCCATTGAGTTGCTCACGGTGGTCGTTAAACCTCCAAATAAAAAAATATCCCTGTGAGGAATGGAAGTTGTGTTTGTCTTACGGCACTGGCTCTCTCCCTTCCCTGGAACCAGTGGCCCTAAATTAGGGACGGGCGACAGCTTATAGCCCATTAAGTTGCTCACGGTGTTTTTTTTTTTTTTTGATTGGAGGTTTAACGACCACCGTGAGCAACTCAATGGGCTATAAGCAGTCGCCCGTCCCTAATTCAGGGTCACTGGTTCCAGGGAAGGAGAGAGCCAGTGCCGTAAGACAAACACAACATCCATGCCTGACCGGTATTCGAACCCGTACCCCTTACGGACGAATGATCAGAGGCCAACGCCTTAGACCACTGCGCCACCGGGGCGGCACGGTGTTTGTTAAACCTCCAAAAAAAAAAAATCCCGGTGAAGAATGGATGTTGTGTTTGTCTTACGGCACTGGCTCTCTCCCTTCCCTGGAACCAGTGACCCTAAGTTAGGGACGGGAGACTGCTTATAGCCAATTGAGTTGCTCACGGTGGTCGTTAAACCTCCAATAAGTCACCCCGGTGGCGCAGTGGTCTAAGGCGTTGGCCTCTGATCATTCGTCCGAAGGGGTCCGGGTTCAAATCCCGTGAGGCATGGATGTTGTGTTTGTCTTACGGCCCTGGCTCTCTCCCTTCCCTGGAACCAGTGACCCTAAATTAGGGACGGGCGACTGCTTATAGCCCATTGAGTTGCTCACGGTGGTCGTTAAACCTCCAATCAAAAAAAAAAAAAAAAAAAAAACCTCCAATAAAAATAAAAAATCCCAGTGAGGAATGGATGTTGTGTTTGTCTTACGGCACTGGCTCTCTCCCTTCCCTGGAACCAGTGACCCTAAATTAGGGACGGGCGACTGCTTATAGCCCATTGAGTTGCTCACGGTGGTCGTTAAACCTCCAATCAAAAAAAAAAAAAAAAAAAAAAACCTCCAATAAAAATAAAAAATCCCAGTGAGGAATGGATGTTGTGTTTGTCTTACGGCACTGGCTCTCTCCCTTCCCTGGAACCAGTGGCCCTGAATTAGGGACGGGCGACTGCTTATAGCCCATTGAGTTGCTCACGGTGGTCGTTAAACCTCCAATCAATCAAAAAAAAAAAAAAAAAAAAACCTCCAATAAAAATAAAAAATCCCGGTGAGGAATGGATGTTGTGTTTGTCTTACGGCACTGGCTCTCTCCCTTCCCTGGAACCAGTGACCCTAAATTAGGGACGGGCGACTGCTTATAGCCCATTGAGTTGCTCACGGTGGTCGTTAAACCTCCCATAAAAAAAAATCCCGGTGAGGCATGGATGTTGTGTTTGTCTTACGGCACTGGCTCTCTCCCTTCCCTGGAACCAGTGACCCTAAATTAGGGACGGGCGACTGCTTATAGCCCATTGAGTTGCTCACGGTGGCCGTTAAACCTCCAATAAAAAAAAAGTGAAAATAAAAAATAACAACGTAAAAACGTTCACAAAGATAATTTATACATAATTAAATTACTTTTGATCAGTGACTTTGTTGTACTAATTATTTATGTGTGTCACTTTGCACATTTTTTATTAAACAATTTCTCTTGAAATCTATAATATCTAGTATGAAGTAATCATCATCATCATCATCATCATTGTCAAACATTATCAATCCACTGCTCCCGAAGTTTCCTCCACAACGGTCTCTCTTGTTCCAGTCTCCTCCATATCACTCCCGCATACTTTCGAATTTCATCCACCCATCTCCCATGTGGTCTTCTTCTGTCCCTTGGAATCCAATCTAAAATTTCGGCTGTGTCTGTCCTTCTGGTAGTATTTCCAGCCCATTGCCATTTCAGGGATTTAACTCTGATCATGATGTCTTCCACTCTGGTCATTTTTCGGATCCACGAGTTCCTCTTCTTATCTCTCCTGGTTACACCAAGCATGCACCTCTCCATGCTGCTTTGAGTTGTCTGCAGCCTTTGTATGTCTCTTTTAGTTAAGGTCCACGTCTCTGCACCATACGTAAGCACTGGAAGGATGCATTGATCAAACACTTTTCTTTTAAGACATAATGGCATATTGCTCTTGAAAATTATGCTGTTTCTTCCAAAAGCTCTCCAGGCAAGTTTTGTACGCCGATTAATTTCTTCATCAATGTGACCCTCACTTGATATCTGCTGTCCAAGATAAACGTACGTGTCTGTTATCTCCAGCTTGTCTCCATCAATCGATAAATCTTCATTTCTTGTAAAAGCATTGAACATCGCTTTTGTCTTCTGAAAGTTCATTTTTAATCCCTCTTCTTTGCTCTTGTCAGCAAGTTCCTGGATCATACTCTGCAGCTCTGATGGGGCAGTTGCAAAAATGACTACGTCATTATATTTATTGACACAGGTTTTTGTCAGTACGTATGGTTACTTATGTTTGAACATGTCATGTACTCGTTTACGATATGATTCAGGTTCTCATTTTTAAGTAAATTTTTTTTTAAAGTGCACGGGGTGCTGTTGTGTGTGAGTGTGTGGTGGGATACGAACAGAGTGCTGAACTTCGAACTGTTGAAACCGGGCGAAACAGTCACTGCTCAACGATATAACGATTAGTTGATGAAACTGAACCCCGCAGTCGATCAAAAATGCCAATGGACAGGTAAAGGACGACCCCCCCCCCTCCCTCCCTTCCCAGTCATCCTGTTAGACGCTAATTCCAGATCACCACCATAAAATCAACCCTTGAACCGTTACACTGGGAGGTTTTACAGCACCCTGCTTACTCCCCGAACATTGCATCTTTAGACTTTCATCTGTTTCGCTCTATGCAACATGCCCTAGCTCAACAGCAGTTCACGACAGTTGCAGATGTGGAAAATTTCGTCACTACGGTCTTCAGCTCAAAACCGGAGTCCTTCTATCATAGGGGCATTCATTTGTAGTACACTGCCGGACAATTGCTAAGGACGGATGACAATAGCAACGATAGCATCCATAAAATGGAAGGCAGGAAAATGTGGAAATTAGCATAAGTGCGGGATACAGTAAGACGTGTTGTGCGTATGCAAATTTTGGATTGCCGAACTTGTTCGTGACGTCATAGCGCTGATAAGAGATATAAAGGATTTGACGCGTATTGACCGTTGTTGTTCAAACGCAAAGTTGAAAAGGGAAAGAATCAATTGACGAACTTGCAATTTTCAGTATGTCTTCCCGACATCAATTAGATGATTTTACGCGTGGCCGTATTATTGGCAAGATTGAAGAAGGGCGAAAAATAACAGATGTTGCCAGGGAGTTCGACGTCAGCCACAGTGTTGTTTCAAGGCTTTGGAAATCATTTCAAACAAATGGAGAGTGTAGCAAACGTCACGGGGGAGGTCGTGTTCGCAGTACGACACCTGCAGAAGATCGGTACATAGTGCTATCAACAAAAAGACACCGGCGCAGCACAGCTAGTGAGGTAGCAAATCAGTTTATGGCTGCTACTGGCAAGCGGATCTCCCGAAAAACTGTCGCCAGACGTTTGCATGAAGGAGGACTATACGCCCGCCGTCCTGTTGTGTGCATCCCATTGTCCAGACGTCACCGTACCGCCCGTTTGCAATGGTGCCATCAACATCGCAATTGGACTGATAACGACTGGTCTGCTGTCCTCTTCTCAGATGAGAGTAGATACAGTCTATCGTCTGATTGTCGACGACAACTGATCTGGCGTGATAGTGGTACTGCATATTGTCCAGCAAACATACAGGAAAGGGACCGGTATCCGACATGTAGTGTCATGGTATGGGCTGGCATCATGATCAATGGCCGTACGTCCCTCTATGTGCTTCCAACTGGGACTATGACTGGCCAACGATACATTAATGATGTTCTGCTACCTCATGTTCGCATGTTCCGTGGTTCTGTCGGTGATAGATTCATTTTCATGGACGACAACGCAACATGCCATCGAACAGTCGCTGTCCAGGAGTGTCTTGAGAGCGAGGATATTCAACGCTTCGTATGGCCAGCACGTTCTCCAGATCTGAATCCCATTGAAAATGTGTGGGATGGCTTTGGGGAGGAGTCTTGCTGGTCGCCAATGCCCTCCAATAAACAAGGACACCCTCATCCGTGCACTGACAGAGGAATGGGATAAATTACCCCAACAGCTGCTTGATAATGTTGTGCAAAGCATGACACGACGTGTGGAATCTTGCATCGCCCTCCATGGTGGCCATATCCCGTATTGACATCTTACGCCGGAACGCCTGCGGACGGTAATTGCATTTTTTTCACGTTTACGTATTCTGCACAAAATGGCCTGTTTGTCCCTTGAACACGTTCCAAAGCCTTCTGGATTTCAGATCACAATAAATTGTCTTTCTTGTAATGTCCTGGCATTCTGACATTATTTTATTTCACTTGGCATCCAACCACACTTACTTTTTATGCGCTATATAGCCGTTTATGATCCGTCCTTAGCAATTGTCCAGCAGTGTATGAAAAATGGCAAAAGATCATTGATGCCAACGGCCAATATTTCGTTGAGTAAATGTGTACTAATTTCCTGATTGTTCCGGTCTTTTTTCTCCTTAAAACGGCTGGAACTTTTGCATACCTCTAATATACACTGAAGAGCAATTGAATTAGAGATACCTGTCTAGTAACGTGTAGCACCACCTCTCGTCCTGATGACGGCGGCGATTCGTCTCGGCATGGACTCGACAAGACACCGGAAGCGTTGGGAAGCCATACGGATCCACGACCCCCTGAACAAGCTTCCACAGTTCAGGAAAATTTGATGGAGGGAGGTCAGAGCCTCGAACATCTCTCTTGATGGCATCCCAGATGTGCTCGATGGGATTGAGGTCAGATTACCTATCTGGCCAAGGAAGCGGGATCACGTCAGTGGAGTGTTCATCCAACCATTCGGATACAATTCGGGAGCTGCATTGTCTTGTTGCAGGATGAGGTCCCCAGTGGGATGTTGAAGACGCACAAACGGGAGCAAATGGTCGTCCAGGATATCCCTGTAATGTTGACCTGTGAGGGACGATGTCACACGTACCAGGGGTCCCATTTCAGTCCACGTAAACCGTCTCCAAACGAGAATGCCACCCCCACCTGCTTGACGACTACTCTTCTGGCAAGTAGGATCCATCGCTTCATGAGGTTTGCGCCGTACTCTTATCCTGCCATCCACATGTACCGACGTGAATCTCGACTCATCAGTCCGAGCAACATTTTTCCACATATCTAGGGTCCGGTGGCGATGTTCCCGCTCCCATGCTAATCTTTGCACCCTGTGATGTGCGGTCAACAGCGGTACCCTCGTGGGATGATGGCTTCTGTACCCCATAGCGAGGAGATGGTGCTGGATGGTGTGGCTGCTTACACGTTTTTGTGCACCAGCGTTAAATTACCGAGTGATTTCTTGCACTGTCGCCCGTCTATCCGGTGTTACAATGCGAGCTAGCCGACGATGACCACACTCATCCACACGCTGTTGTCCACGGCAGTTGGCCCTTTCAGGGATGGGTTTACGGGATTCGATGTACTCACGGTGCACCCGTGACACAGTGGTTCGTGAAAATCCCACGACTTCCGAGATGGAGTGACCCATTCGTCGGTCCCCGACAATTTGCCCACGATCAAATGCGCTTAGATCCTTCGTGTTACCCATACTGCGTCTGACTCTTACTGATTCCCGTCGCAGCACTGCTTATATTGTCGGATCGCTGCATACGTCACGTCGTTTCCGTTTACAGGGCCACCCACAGCACCGCATTTGCATAACGCCAGCTGTCTCTAATTCAATTGCTCTTCAGTCTAAATTCAGTTTTGATTCTATAGTTCAAAGCAGGTATGTCAGGTCCGGGTCGGGTCCGATTCCAAAATTTATGACCCGATTGCAATTCTGCGGCCGTCACGTGGTCGCTATGGTATAAGAACTGCCACGGTAGTAAGCTCAGATCAATCGCTGATAAAATGACTAGCAGGAGAGAGCTCTTCGAGTTTGAAAAGGGCGTTATAATAGGCTGCTCAGTTGGAGATATGAACATAAGAAGCATCGCTGATGACAGAGATCAACGTCCATCAGTGGTCTCTAAAAAGGATCTCAGCCAAGCCATATCAAAATACCAACATCCAACCGTTGAACAATTACCAGAAATATTTTCTATACACAGAACAGCAGAAAGAAGGATCGCAAAGTTTGACTAGTGGTACTGCCTGACCTATCAGCAAGAAGTCGATCGGAGAGAATAACCACCTGCATTTCTTTGATTGTGCGTCACAGAAATGAATCTTTCTTGGAACGATTAGTTACGGGTGATGAAAAGTGAGGCCTTTCTTATAATGAAAAGCGTCAAAGGACTGTACACCGAGTTGGAACCTGCTCTGTCGACTTCAAGAGGATGACTACATCCGAGAAATGTCTTGTTTTTCGCTTGTGCGTCAAAGAACTGAACCTTTCTTGGAACGATTAGTTACAGGTGATGAAAAGTGAGGCCTTTCTTATAATGAAAAGCGTCAAAGGACTGTACACCGAGATGGAACCTGCTCTGTCGACTTCAAGAGGATGACTACATCCGAGAAATGCCTTGTTTTTCGCTTGTGCGTCACAGAACTGAACCTTTCTTGGAACGATTAGTTACGGGTGATGAAAAGTGAGGCCTTTCTTATAATGAAAAGCGTCAAAGGACTGTACACCGAGTTGGAACCTGCTCTGTCGACTTCAAGAGGATGACTACATCCGAGAAATGTCTTGTTTTTCGCTTGCGCGTCACAGAACTGAACCTTTCTTGGAACGATTAGTTACGGGTGATGAAAAGTGAGGCCTTTCTTATAATGAAAAGCGTCAAAGGACTGTATACCGAGTTGGAACCTGCTCTGTCGACTTCAAGAGGATGACTACATCCGAGAAATGTCTTGTTTTTCGCTTGTGCGTCAAAGAACTGAACCTTTCTTGGAACGATTAGTTACGGGTGATGAAAAGTGAGGCCTTTCTTATAATGAAAAGCGTCAAAGGACTGTACACCGAGTTGGAGCCTGCTCTGTCGACTTCAAGAGGATGACTACATCCGAGAAATGTCTTGTTTTTTGCTTGTGCGTCACAGAACTGAACCTTTCTTGGAACGATTAGTTACGGGTGATGAAAAGTGAGGCCTTTCTTAAAATGAAAAGCGTCAAAGGACTGTATACCGAGTTAGAACCTGCTCTGTCGACTTCCAGAGGATGACTACATCCGAGAAATGTCTTGTTTTTCGCTTGTGCGTCAAAGAACTGAACCTTTCTTGGAACGATTAGTTACGGGTGATGAAAAGTGAGGCCTTTCTTATAATGAAAAGTGTCAAAGGACTGTATACCGAGTTGGAACCTGCTCTGTCGACTTCAAGAGGATGACTGCATCCGAGAAATGTCTTGTTTTTTGCTTGTGCGTCACAGAACTGAACCTTTCTTGGAACGATTAGTTACGGGTGATGAAAAGTGAGGCCTTTCTTATAAATGAAAAGCGTCAAAGGACTGTACACCGAGATGGAACCTGCTCTGTCGACTTCAAGAGGATGACTACATCCGAGAAATGCCTTGTTTTTCGCTTGTGCGTCACAGAACTGAACCTTTCTTGGAACGATTAGTTACGGGTGATGAAAAGTGAGGCCTTTCTTATAATGAAAAGCGTCAAAGGACTGTACACCGAGTTGGAACCTGCTCTGTCGACTTCCAGAGGATGACTACATCCGAGAAATGTCTTGTTTTTCGCTTGCGCGTCACAGAACTGAACCTTTCTTGGAACGATTAATTACGGGTGATGAAAAGTGAGGCCTTTCTTATAATGAAAAGCGTCAAAGGACTGTATACCGAGTTAGAACCTGCTCTGTCGACTTCCAGACGATGACTACATCCGAGAAATGTCTTGTTTTTCGCTTGCGCGTCACAGAACTGAACCTTTCTTGGAACGATTAGTTACGGGTGATGAAAAGTGAGGCCTTTCTTAAAATGAAAAGCGTCAAAGGACTGTATACCGAGTTAGAACCTGCTCTGTCGACTTCAAAAGGATGACTACATCCTAGAAATGTCTTGTTTTTCGCTTGCGCGTCACAGAACTGAACCTTTCTTGGAACGATTAGTTACGGGTGATGAAAAGCGAGGCCTTTCTAATAATGAAAAGCGTCAAAGGACTGTACACCGAGTTGGAACCTGCTCTGTCGACTTCCAGAAGGATGACTACATCCGAGAAATGTCTTGTTTTTTGCTTGTGCGTCACAGAACTGAACCTTTCTTGGAACGATTAGTTACGGGTGATGAAAAGTGAGGCCTTTCTTAAAATGAAAAGCGTCAAAGGACTGTATACCGAGTTAGAACCTGCTCTGTCGACTTCCAGACGATGACTACATCCGAGAAATGTCTTGTTTTTCGCTTGCGCGTCACAGAACTGAACCTTTCTTGGAACGATTAGTTACGGGTGATGAAAAGTGAGGCCTTTCTTAAAATGAAAAGCGTCAAAGGACTGTATACCGAGTTAGAACCTGCTCTGTCGACTTCAAAAGGATGACTACATCCTAGAAATGTCTTGTTTTTCGCTTGCGCGTCACAGAACTGAACCTTTCTTGGAACGATTAGTTACGGGTGATGAAAAGTGAGGCCTTTCTTATAATGAAAAGCGTCAAAGGACTGTACACCGAGTTGGAACCTGCTCTGTCGACTTCAAGAGGATGACTACATCCGAGAAATGTCTTGTTTTTTGCTTGTGCGTCACAGAACTGAACCTTTCTTGGAACGATTAGTTACGGGTGACGAAAAGTGAGGCCTTTCTTATAATGAAAAGCGTCAAAGGACTGTACACCGAGTTGGAACCTGCTCTGTCGACTTCCAGAGGATGACTACATCCGAGAAATGTCTTGTTTTTTGCTTGTGCGTCACAGAACTGAACCTTTCTTGGAACGATTAGTTACGGGTGATGAAAAGTGAGGCCTTTCTTAAAATGAAAAGCGTCAAAGGACTGTATACCGAGTTAGAACCTGCTCTGTCGACTTCCAGACGATGACTACATCCGAGAAATGTCTTGTTTTTCGCTTGCGCGTCACAGAACTGAACCTTTCTTGGAACGATTAGTTACGGGTGATGAAAAGTGAGGCCTTTCTTATAATGAAAAGCGTCAAAGGACTGTATACCGAGTTGGAACCTGCTCTGTCGACTTCCAGAGGTTTACTACATCCGAGAAATGTCTTGTTTTTCGCTTGTGCGTCAAAGAACTGAACCTTTCTTGGAACGATTAGTTACGGGTGATGAAAAGTGAGGCCTTTCTTATAATGAAAAGCGTCAAAGGACTGTACACCGAGTTGGAACCTGCTCTGTCGACTTCAAGAGGATGATTACATCCGAGAAATGTCTTGTTTTTTGCTTGTGCGTGACAGAACTGAACCTTTCTTGGAACGATTAGTTACGGGTGATGAAAAGTGAGGCCTTTCTTAAAATGAAAAGCGTCAAAGGACTGTATACCGAGTTAGAACCTGCTCTGTCGACTTCCAGAGGATGACTACATCCGAGAAATGTCTTGTTTTTCGCTTGCGCGTCACAGAACTGAACCTTTCTTGGAACGATTAGTTACGGGTGATGAAAAGTGAGGCCTTTCTTATAATGAAAAGCGTCAAAGGACTGTATACCGAGTTGGAACCTGCTCTGTCGACTTCCAGAGGTTTACTACATCCGAGAAATGTCTTGTTTTTCGCTTGTGCGTCAAAGAACTGAACCTTTCTTGGAACGATTAGTTACGGGTGATGAAAAGTGAGGCCTTTCTTATAATGAAAAGCGTCAAAGGACTGTACACCGAGTTGGAACCTGCTCTGTCGACTTCAAGAGGATGATTACATCCGAGAAATGTCTTGTTTTTTGCTTGTGCGTGACAGAACTGAACCTTTCTTGGAACGATTAGTTACGGGTGATGAAAAGTGAGGCCTTTCTTAAAATGAAAAGCGTCAAAGGACTGTATACCGAGTTAGAACCTGCTCTGTCGACTTCCAGAGGATGACTACATCCGAGAAATGTCTTGTTTTTCGCTTGCGCGTCACAGAACTGAACCTCTCTTGGAACGATTATTTACGGGTGATGAAAAGTGAGGCCTTTCTAATAATGAAAAGCGTCAAAGGACTGTATACCGAGTTGGAACCTGCTCTGTCGACTTCAAAAGGATGACTACATCCTAGAAATGTCTTGTTTTTCGCTTGCGCGTCACAGAACTGAACCTTTCTTGGAACGATTAGTTACGGGTGATGAAAAGTGAGGCCTTTCTTATAATGAAAAGCGTCAAAGGACTGTACACCGAGTTGGAACCTGCTCTGTCGACTTCAAGAGGATGACTACATCCGAGAAATGTCTTGTTTTTTGCTTGTGCGTCACAGAACTGAACCTTTCTTGGAACGATTAGTTACGGGTGATGAAAAGTGAGGCCTTTCTTAAAATGAAAAGCGTCAAAGGACTGTATACCGAGTTAGAACCTGCTCTGTCGACTTCCAGAGGATGACTACATCGGAGAAATGTCTTGTTTTTCGCTTGCGCGTCACAGAACTGAACCTTTCTTGGAACGATTAGTTACGGGTGATGAAAAGTGAGGCCTTTCTAATAATGAAAAGCGTCAAAGGACTGTATACCGAGTTGGAACCTGCTCTGTCGACTTCAAGAGGATGACTACATCCGAGAAATGTCTTGTTTTTCGCTTGCGCGTCACAGAACTGAACCTTTCTTGAAACGATTAGTTACGGGTGATGAAAAGTGAGGCCTTTCTTATAATGAAAAGCGTCAAAGGACTGTACACCGAGTTGGAACCTGCTCTGTCGACTTCAAGAGGATGACTACATCCGAGAAATGTCTTGTTTTTTGCTTTTGCGTCACAGAACTGAACCTTTCTTGGAACGATTAGTTACGGGTGATGAAAAGTGAGGCCTTTCTTATAATGAAAAGCGTCAAAGGACTGTACACCGAGTTGGAACCTGCTCTGTCGACTTCCAGAGGATGACTACATCCGAGAAATGTCTTGTTTTTCGCTTGCGCGTCACAGGACTGAACCTTTCTTGGAACGATTAGTTACGGGTGATGAAAAGGAGGCCTTTCTTATAATGAAAAGCGTCAAAGGACTGTATACCGAGTTGGAACCTGCTCTGTCGACTTCAAGAGGATGACTACATCCTAGAAATGTCTTGTTTTTCGCTTGTGCGTCAAAGAACTGAACCTTTCTTGGAACGATTAGTTACGGGTGATGAAAAGTGAGGCCTTTCTTATAATGAAAAGCGTCAAAGGACTGTATACCGAGTTGGAACCTGCTCTGTCGACTTCAAGAGGATGACTACATCCGAGAAATGTCTTGTTTTTCGCTTGTGCGTCAAAGAACTGAACCTTTCTTGGAACGATTAGTTACGGGTGATGAAAAGTGAGGCCTTTCTTAAAATGAAAAGCGTCAAAGGACTGTATACCGAGTTGGAACCTGCTCTGTCGACTTCAAGAGGATGACTACATCCGAGAAATGCCTTGTTTTTCGCTTGCGCGTCACAGAACTGAACCTTTCTTGGAACGATTAGTTACGGGTGATGAAAAGTGGGTCCCTTAACCCAGCAAAAACAGTCTTGCTGGGCCAGCACTGCCAGCAATGGCCCAGCACTATGTTGCCGCTGCCGAACCGTCAATAAAATGTCCAGGCGGCCAACAGAAGGGCCAGCAGTTCAGGCCAACAGCTGGCACCCCATCAGTTGTCATATGCCACAACAGGGCCATCGGTGGTCCATCACAGGCAGTAGCTGCCACAAGTGGCCCTTCAGTGGCCCTGCAAGCACGTGCCAGAAATGATGGCTAGCCTAATGTGGTCCGCTAGTTTGCCGGTAGTGGCAGCCGGCAACCACGTGACGTAACTGGTGGCTTGCCGAATGTTGTCCGCCAATTTCCCAGTAGTAGCCATAATAAAAAATAAAAAAATCAAGGATAACCGCAGTTTCCCAAAGCTCTATTTTTTTTTCTACCCTTACGAAACTTTTGAATTACCGTACTTCTCTGGGCAAATTTTCTGAACACACCGGGGAAAAGCCCGCTTGCATATGAGTGGATTTGAACCAGGGGCGTTGGCGTGGTAGCTGAGCTCTCTACCGACCGGACTAATTTGGTTGGTTGGTTGATTGATTTTAATGGCGCAAGGGCCATGGTTGGCCAAAGAGCGCCAAACAAAAGACATCAAAACAAAACAAAATCAATGAAAAACGTACACGAGGTTAAAAACAGCCTGACGTGGTAAAAATGAAATATGATAGTGAGCAAGTTAAAATCTAGATAAGTTTAAAAAAGTCAATTTCTTGTAAAAACGAAAACACTGCTTTCATGTCGCAGGCTTCGCCAATAATAGTTTGCAGCGTCGGTGCTCCTTCGTCCAACAGACGAGAGTGAAAATGACGAAAACGATGATCACAAAACCGAACGCAAGTACACAAAACATGAAGGACAGTGAGACGACAGTAGCACGCCTCACAGCAAAAAGCGGTGAGTAAAACGACAGTGCCCAATGCGGAGACGTGCAAGAACAACTTCCTCACGACGGTTCTTCCGCAAACTAGACTTTCAAAGTCCGATCTGTGGTTTGATAGAATGTAGCTTATTGCTGCCCTGCTGAGACCACAGGGACTGCCACTCGTCCAGGAGAAATGTCCGGATCAAAGTTCTAAAATGGCGGAAAGACAGTGGCAGCCGAGCTGGCGACATGGAGGAAACAGACCTGGCAGAGAGATCTGCCAGCTCGTTACTCCGGATCCCAACATGGCCAGGAACCCAACAGAATCGGACCAGGAAGCCATCACCCTCCAAAGTTCCAAGAAGACGACGGACATCACGGATGACAGGTGAGTCCGTGTCCTCTGGAGAAGATAAAACTTGGATGACGGACTGGGAATCAGAGCAAACCATAGCGCGACGATGTGACCGAGACTGTATGTGGCACAAAGCGAGGTGTACCGAACGCATCTCTGCCGAAAAGACAGTGGATTCAGGCGGAAGCCTCTCAGCATGGGAGGCATCGTCACACACAAAAGCGGATCCAACAACATCCCCGGATTTCGAGCCATCGGTGAACACAGGCACGAAATCCGGGTAGGCAGACTGTTTTTCAGCAAAGAGCTGCTGGTACACCAGAGCAGGAGTGGACGACTTAGGCCAGACACAAAGAGAAAGGTCAGCCGTTGCTTGAACGGGCTGCCAAGGAGGATGGTTGAAAAAGGTGGTTAAACCAATCCCAGACAAGTTTAGAACAGCATCGTGCACTATGGCAGACGTCCGAATCCCGAACGTCGGAACACAGGAGGGGCGGTGGGAAAACAAGCGGGCACAGTCCGGTTGGAAGATGGAACCGTGCAGCGGATGATCAGGAAGAGATTTCAGTTTTGTATAAAACTGAAGAGACAGCTGCTTACGACGGATGCATAACAAGAGCCTCGGCATACAGGCTATGCACGGGAGAGGTACGGAAAGCACCAGTACATAGCCGCAATGCCTGGGTGATGGACGGGGTCCAAAGGCTTTAAAGCCGATGGACATGCTGAGCCGTACGTAAAGCATCCGAAGTCTAACTTCGACCGAGTAAGAGAGTGGTAAATGCGAAGCATTGAGCACCTGTCAGCCCCCCAAGATGTTCGGGAGAGGACCTTCAGGATACTCAATGACTTCGTGCACTTCACCTTCAAAGACTAAATGTGAGGCCGAAAGGTGAGCGCTCGGTCAAAAGTTAGCCCAACAAACCTGGCTTCTGACACCACAGGGATGGTGGAACACCCCAGACGGAGGCTGGGGTCTGGGTGAAGACCCCGTTTGCGGCAAAAATGCACGCAAACGGTCTTCTGCGACGAGACCGGACTAATTTTCCACGCTCGAGCATATGCTTAAAGCTGTCTCTTTGGTATGCAATGTGTAATCAAATGCTTCCCTCTTTCATTTTACAATATTGCGAGGTATTTTTCATAAAATTCAGTTTCATATAATTCATAAATTAATTTTTTCAACGTAACGATCGTTTTCTTTCTTTTTTACTTTAAGGGAACTTCACTCATTTTCAAGGCGTGTACATACTTAGAGTCGCTTTCCAAAGTTTTGTACTGTCCTTGTCGTCTTGAAAAGAGATTGTTGAATAAATATATATTTACCCGGGTTCATGTCACATTCTGTTACATGTTTAACGTTGTGTCTTTTCTTTCCGTTGTCCGAAGCAACATTTGTTTTAAAGAGGAAAATATATTTTATTTTACTTCTCGTTATTTTTGGAAGCGAATTCCTCCCAGTCTTGTGTATTCAACCCATGGATGAGTACACCACATAGCGTTACTTTTTTTTTCCTTTCAAATAATTAATAAATTTTGTACGCGTATAATCCTTTTTTTTTTTTTCAACAAACGTTGTTTTAATGGTTTTCCAGGACATTTGTTTCAAGCGGTTTCAAATGTTTTCTTGTTATTCATCCACTCCATTCCATGAATTGTTATTCATGGGAATGGAGTGGGTGTATTTCATGGCTGTAATCTAGTATTTCACGGCTTAATCTCATATCTTCGTCGACGTAAAATTTCATTAGGAAATTAATTTGCCTCTCCACATATGGATTTTTTTCTTAACATCCACTAAAATAACACGATGGCGATAGCGTCGTCTTCAACTAACTGGTACCATGAGAGACACAGCAAGTGTTGCTTCTGCGCATGCGCAGTCCCGTTGCTTCCACCTGCTGTTGGGGGGTTGCATTGGTTGCCAGCAACGGGTCACTAGTGGCACTTGCTTGGAGGCCCACAATTCACGGCGATGCTGCAGGGCCATCAATGGCTCTCCAACTGATAGCGCTGCCACCAACGGACCACTACCGGGCCGTGAGCGGCAGATTTCAGACAGCAGTGACCCATTACTGCCAGCTGGTGGCCAGCAGTTTTCCAGCACGTGTGTTTTTGCTGGGAATGTAAAACGTCGAAGGACTTTATGCCAAGTTGGAGAGCCTGCTCTATCGACTTCAAGAGGATGACTGCGTCCGCGAATCGTCTTGTTTTTTTGCTTCTGCGTCACAGAAATGAAACTTTCTTGGAACAATTAGTTACGGGTGATGAAAAGTGTGTCCCTTACTGTAATGTAAAGCGTCAAAGGAAAGACTGTATACCGAGTTCGAACCTGCTCTATCGACTTCAAGAGGAGGACTGCATCCGAGAAAGGTCTTTGTTTTTTTTATTGGGCGTCACAGAGATGAACCTTTCTTGGAAAGATTAGTTACGGGTGATGAAAAGTGGGTCCTTTACTGCAGTGTAAAGCGTCAGAGGACTGTATGCCGAGTTGGAGAGAATGCTCTATCGACTTCAAGAGGATAACTGCATCCGAGAAAAGTCTTGTTTTTTGTTTTTTTTTTTTTTTTTTTTTTTTGCTTGTGCGTCACAGAAATGAACCTTTCTTGGAACGATTAGTTACGGGTGATAAAAGCTTCACTGAAATGTAAAGCGCCAAAGGACTGTATGCCGAATTGGAACCTTCTCTATCGACTTCAACAGGAGGACTGCATCCGAGAAAGGTCTCCTTAAGTGTATGATTGGATAGCAATGTGATAATACTCTGGGAGCTGCTTGCACCTAACCAAACGATAAATGCTGACCAACAGTTCGAAAGGCTTTAATAAAAATTGAAATGTAAGCGTTCAACCCTGATTAATTGCAAAGGCGTGATCTTACTGTATGACAACGTAAGACCCCATACAGCTTTATCCACTCAGAGAAAATTACTGAACATTAGACTGGAAGTGTTCTTCTCACCCCTTATTCCTCACATCTTGCACCTACGGGCTACCGCCTTTTTTGATCTCTTCAGAACAACTTCGTTGGAAAACTCTTCGATAATGTCGAAACTTGGAGTCCAAAACTGAGGAGTTCTATAGAAGAGGAATTCAATTACTACCAGAAAGAAGGCAAGAGATCGTAGATAATAATGGCAAAGAATAAATATTTTAATTATTCAAAAACCAAATTTGCACGCTGTAAAACATTTTCTGAAATTCATGAGCAACTTTCCGTCATATCGTTCGTGAATTAACGAAGCATATTTCTGATACGACATTTTCCGTGAATGAAATGGCGGGAAAATATATGAATTTCAGGGATTCTTCGTACCACGTCAAAATTCTGCAGTTTCTTGTTTATCTTGACAGTAAATTACCGTTTTCAAGATGTGTTAACGGCAAATTCTGAATTTTCAGAAACCTTTCAGCAGTTTCTTGCTTACATTGACGGTAAAATACCATTTTAGAGATGTGTTGATGAAAAATTCTGAATTTTCAGAAACGTTTCCGCAGTTTCATTTCATATTGACTGCAAATTACCGTTTTAGAGATACGTTAACGAAAAATTCTGCATTTTCAGAAACCTTTCCGCAGTTTCTTGTTTATCTTGACAGTAAATTACCGTTTTCAAGATGTGTTAACGGCAAATTCTGAATTTTCAGAAACCTTTCAGCAGTTTCTTGCTTACATTGACGGTAAAGTACCATTTTAGAGATGTGTTGACGAAAAATTCTGAATTTTCAGAAACCTTTCCACAGTTTCTTATTCTATATTGACGGTAAAATACCGTTTTAGAGATATGTTAACGGAAAATTCTGCATTTTCAAAAACCTTTCTGCAGTTTCTTGTTTATCTTGACGGTAAATTACCGTTTTCAAGATGTATTAACGGCAAATTCTGAATTTTCAGAAACCTTTCAGCAGTTTCTTGCTTACATTGACGGTAAAATACCATTTTAGAGATGTGTTGACGAAAAATTCTGAATTTTCAGAAACCTTTCCACAGTTTTATTCTATATTGACGGTAAAATACCGTTTTAGAGATATGTTAACGGAAAATTCTGCATTTTCAAAAACCTTTCTGCAGTTTCTTGTTTATCTTGACGGTAAATTACCGTTTTCAAGATGTATTAACGGCAAATTCTGAATTTTCAGAAACCTTTCAGCAGTTTCTTGCTTACATTGACGGTAAAATACCATTTTAGAGATGTATTGACGAAAAATTCTGAATTTTCAAAAACCTTTCTGCAGTTTCTTGCTATACATTGACGGTAAAATACCATTTTAGAGATGTGTTAACTGAAAATTCTGCATTTTCAGAAACCTTTCCGCAGTTTCTTGTTTATTTTGACGGTAAATTACCGTTTTCAAGATGTGTTAACGGACAATTTAGAATTTTCAGAAACCTTTCAGCAGTTTCTTGCTTACATTGACGGTAAAATACCATTTTTGAGATGTGTTGATGAAAAATTCTGAATTTTTCAGAAACCTTTCTGCAGTTTCTTGTTTATATTGACGGTAAATTACCGTTTTAGAGATGTGTTAACGGCAAATTCTGAATTTTCAGAAACCTTTCAGCAGTTTCTTGCTTACATTGACGGTAAAATACCATTTTAGAGATGTGTTGACGAAAAATTCTGAATTTTCAGAAACCTTTCCACAGTTTCATTTTATATTGACTGTAAATTACCGTTTTAGAGATATGTTAACGGAAAATTCTGCATTTTCAGAAACCTTTCCGCAGTTTCTTGTTTATCTTGACGGTAAATTACCGTTTTCAAGATATGTTAACGGACAGTTTTGAATTTTCAGAAACCTTTCAGCAGTTTCTTGCTTACATTGACGGTAAAATACCATTTTAGAGATGTATCGACGAAAAATTCTGAATTTTCCGAAACCTTTCCACAGTTTTATTTTATATTGACTGCAAATTACCGTTTTAGAGATACGTTAACGAAAAATTCTTCATTTTCAGAAACCTTTCCGCAGTTTCTTGTTTATCTTGACGGTAAATTACCGTTTTCAAGATGTGTTAACGGCAAATTCTGAATTTTCAGAAACCTTTCAGCAGTTTCTTGCTTACATTGACGGTAAAATACCATTTTAGAGATGTGTTGATGAAAAATTCTGAATTTTCAGAAACCTTTCCGCAGTTTCATTTCATATTGACTGCAAATTACCGTTTTAGAGATACGTTAACGAAAAATTCTGCATTTTCAAAAACCTTTCCGCAGTTTCTTGTTTATCTTGACGGTAAATTACCGTTTTCAAGATGTGTTAACGGACAATTTAGAATTTTCAGAAACCTTTCAGCAGTTTCTTGCTTACATTGACGGTAAAATACCATTTTAGAGATGTGTTGATGAAAAATTCAGAATTTTCAGAAACCTTTCTGCAGTTTCTTGTTTATCTTGACGGTAAATTACCGTTTTCCAGATGTGTTAACGGGAAATTATGAATTTTCAGAAACCTTTCAGCAGTTTCTTGCTTATATTGACGGTAAAATACCATTTTAGAGATGTGTTGATGAAAAATTCTGAATTTTCAGAAACGTTTCCGCAGTTTCATTTCATATTGACTGCAAATTACCGTTTTAGAGATACGTTAACGAAAAGTTCTGCATTTTCAGAAACCTTTCCGCAGTTTCTTGTTTATCTTGACGGTAAATTACCGTTTTCAAGATGTGTTAACGGCAAATTCTGAATTTTCAGGAACCTTTCAGCAGTTTCTTGCTTACATTGACGGTAAAATACCATTTTAGAGATGTGTTGACGAAAAATTCTGAATTTTCAGAAACCTTTCCGCAGTTTCATTTTATATTGACTGTAAATTACCGTTTTAGAGAAATGTTAACGGCAAATTCTGAATTTTCAGAAACCTTTCAGCAGTTTCTTGCTTACTTTGACGGTAAATTACCGTTTTATAGATGTGTTGATATAAAATTCTGAATTTTCAGAAACCTTTCCACAGTTTCATTTTATATTGACTGTAAATTACCATTTTAGAGATATGTTAACGGAAAATTCTGCATTTTCAGAAACCTTTCCACAGTTTCATGTTATATTGACTGTAAATTACTGTTTTAGAGAAATGTGAACGGAAAATTCTGCATTTTCAGAAATCTTTCCTCAGTTTCTTGCTTATATTGACGGTACATTACCGTTTTAGAAATGTGTTATTCAGAAACCTTTCCGCAATTCCTTTCGTATATTAACGAAAAAACTCCGTTCTCACTTTTCAGGTCTTTGTACGACGAGAATTTACCGGTGAGAGGAGCGATCGGTGAGAACACTTGAGTTTTTGATTAACTTTTAAATTTCAATCGTCTGTCGAATTATGAAGTCCCGTAACGAGATCGGATATTGTGGATAGAATATGGCATGGATTTTTTTTATTGTGGCCCAGAATATTTCTTCTCCTCTCCCCTATTTTGTGCGCCAGCTATTTATTATATATTGTGTTACTGTAAGAAGACCGGGTACTTAACTTAATGTCATCAGCGTCATTGTCAACCATTATCAATTTAATGCTGGACGAAGGTCTCCCCAAGTTTCTTCCACAACGGTCTGTCTTGTGCCAGTCTCCTCCATGTCACTCCCGCATACTTTCGAATTTCATCCACCCATCTCTTATGTGGTCTTCTTCTGGATCTTTTCCTGTCCCTTGGAATCTAATCTAAAATTTCGGCTGTCCATCGATGGTCTGTCCTTCTGGCAGAATGTCCAGCCCATTGCCATTTCAGGGATTTAACTCTGATCATGATGTCTTCCACTCTTGTCATTTTCGGATCCACGAGTTCCTCTTCTTATCTCTCCTGGTTGCACCTCTCCATGCTACTTTGAGTTGTCTGCAGTCTTTGTATGTCTCTTTTAGTTAAGGTCCACGTCTCTGCACCATACGTAAGCACTGGAAGGATGCATCGGTCAAACACTTTTCTTTTAAGACATAATGGCATATTTTCTCTTGAAAATTACACTATTTCTTTCCAAAAGTTCTCCAGGCAAGTTTTATACGCCGATTAATTTTTTCATCAATGTGACCCTCACTTGATATCTGCTGTCCAAGATAAATGTAGGTATCGGTTATCGCCAACGTTTCCCCATCAATTGATAAATCTTCATTTCTTGTAAAAGTATTGAACATCACTTTTGTCTTCTGAAAGTTCATTTTTAATCCCACTTCTTTACTCTCGTCAGCAAGTTTTAAATTATTGTGCAGGTGATTACATGATGTCTACGTATCAGTATCTGGACAACTTAAGACAAAAGCTATTACAATTATGAAGAGTAAATTTGTATTTAGGAGTTTTTCGTGTGAAATAATGCTATAAATAAGCACATTTCACCTTTTTTTAAAGATAACTGACGGTCATTGGCAGTTAAAAAAATTCAAGTTGCAAAGCATTTTGTTGCTTCGAAAAGTCACATTCAAATACACTTATTTTGTAAAAACTCCTCTTGCAGGAAAAAATTATTACAAACCTATTAAGAAAAATAATAAGCTCCAACAGAAAATGGAATGACTTAATCACTCGCGTTAATGACAAAAAGAAAAAAAAAATTTTCATCGCGCAATTTGTTTTACTATGTACGTGATTAGGCTATCCGAGCGTTTGTGGCTCAGTGGTTAAAGGCGTGCTTTGTCTGTTGAACCAACCCATACGACGGGGGTTCGTTCCTGATTGCAGCGGAGGGATTAGCTGGTGAAGGGCTGAAAAATGCTGGGTCTTCGATTTTGCGGAATTTTAGTTTAACGACGGAAAAACCCCTGAAATGGATTTCCTTCTGAAATAAACGGAATTCTTGGGCCACGGAAAATCTGTGGAAATGCCGAAGTTAAAATAAACAAGCACTTTTAAAAAACGGAAATTTCTAAAAAACACGGACACGTATTGACAACATTGCTGTACGTTACACTGAGAAAAAAAAGTTTGTTTGTTTGAAACAACAAAACAGTTTTGTTTAGCTATTTTGTCGATTTATTTTATTGATTTAGCCAAACTCCATCGGAATTGTTTTGTTGGCAACACAATATTATTTCGTTGGCTATATTTTGTTAATTCAACTATATGGAGGTGGCAACGACCTTACGCCAAAGAGCACGTGATTACTAGCTACTCCATACGGGCACTACCAGACTGCCACTCACCAGAAGAATCTCGTTTTGCGGTTAAGATTTCGTTTTGAATTAACTGCGAAGTGAGTGCATTGTTAGAAGATTGGGACCTGTCAACTCTGATAGAGACACTCAGAGGTAAGAATTTCTAATATATCTTAATAATTCTTACGTATTCTTATGCTAGTGTTTATTGTGTGTTTTTTTAGTTGGATTCAGTGATAATTTGGCCTCACTTTGTAGACACATAATTACAATGAACACGATAGAATCCGCATCTTATTAGATGCACCGGAGCACATATTAAATTTAGGCCCAGATTTCTGTTAAAGCAATAATCAACGAGATAGAAATACATAGAGTGCTACTGTGATTAGTTCTCTGCTGTGGCAGCTGAAGCCAAGGAGGAGAGCCCGCCATCTTTGATGAGGTACAAATTCTGTGTGTGTCAAGGAGTCATCTCGGTTCTTTCAGCTGCTCGGCGATCGTGTTATGAATATTCACAATTATCAGCACATTTTGGATAATTATTTCAACAATAAAATGCCATTTACTCCACTTTTGGAAGGTTAGCCCTACATTTCACAAGTAAGCATTTTAAAATAAGGTTGAGCTGTAAATGCTCAGTTAATCAAACGCAGAAAATAGGACATCTAATCCGTGTAGCTGGTGATTAAACCAGCAGATGAACCATTTCAATATCTGTGTTATATCTTAAGACTTTTTATTCCTTATATTTTGTAAACAGCCGTACTCAATGTGAACACTGAATCATGTTTATGGGAAGATGAGGTTAATTGTGAGTTACAAACTTTGAGGCTTTTTGGGAACAATTTTTACTTATGCTAGTGTTTTTTTGTTTGTTTTTTTACATATACTTGAGGATGTTTTGCAAATAGCATTTGTATATATATTCTAGAATCTGTACAGTGTACTTGCAACTTGTCTGACAAGACAACAAATATTTCAAAATCTTAGGAAGCAGCAATTTCTTTTTATGTGATAAAGATCATGTACCCATGGCTAATGCCCATTAGATAGCAAATACTGGTAAAGCAATCAATTTATGGTTACTTTAATTGCAGAAGTAATAATTGTGATTGGTAATATAAATTTATTGCTTGCTGACACCTGTCAGGAAACAATCTAGTATTTTATCTGAAAGCACAGGGTCACCCAGCTTGTGTTCTAGGCATTTGTCTCTGATTACTGATTAATCTGTAGTATTACTTCAACAAAGTGAGAGTGGGGAGCTTGAAAATTTCTTGACAGAATACTCTTTATTTGTGAATGTGTTAGTCAATGTGTGTGGTTTTTGGGTAGCAAAAATACAGGCAATATTGATTTAAAACTGAAAATAGGAAACAGGGAGTACAATGCTACCTCAAAAATGCAAATAACATAAAATATTTATGAAAACTGGCACAAACGATTATGAAATGACAATTGAAAAGAAATTATGGAATAATAGAAAAGAAAGGGACTAGCAACATTTTGTAATAACTACTTGCATTTGATTTTTGCGTGATAGGTGTTTTTTTTTTTTTTTTTTTTTTTTTTTTTGAAGAATGTGACCTCTGATTCATGATGAATGTTACAGTCAGTATGTCCATGTATAAATTGCCAGTTATTCCTTTTGCATCAACCATATATATGAGAGGTTAGTATTGAACAAATATCACTCACGTAAATCAATCTTTCTTTGAATTGAACAAGTTGTGCCTGTATTTCTGTAAAATACAAATCAAACGCACTTGTATTTCCAGCAAGACTGTTGAAGGAACCCACAAAATAACAACACAAAACATCCAAACTTTTTGCACATCATGAATGCAAATCAGTGGTTGTTAATTTCTCACTTCATATTAATAAGAGGCTGTGCCCTTAAAATTGAAAAAAAAAAAAAAAAAAAAAAAAAACTATGTGCAGTACATCTTAACAATTGCCAAAATGTGTACAAATATCAGGTGAAAACTACAAAATTTCAGATTTGGGACAACAAAAAACTAGGCTTCTTAAAAAAAAAGTAAAATATGAAAGTGCAAATAAAAAATATTAAATACTTAATACTGAAACAAAAAAAATACAATTTTTTGTCCCATAAAAAAATTAAAGTCCATAATCTGAATTTTTTGGTCACTCAGCCCAGAGCTTAAAAAATATCTAAAATAATACATGCCCATAGAAAATTTACCTGCCCAGATATTAAAAGCAGGATGTGTAGAAAGATTTTTCTTTTAATACCAAAAATTATAAGTCTTTTTAGGTTGAAAAAGTACATAAAAATATTTTTAGCTACTCGGTAATGGTGTTGCTAACTGTAAATAGCATTTGGAGCATCATATTGCCCCAATGTCTGTCTATACCTAAGTCACAGGGGAGTTACAGAAGGGATATATATATATATATGTAACTACAACGTATATTAGGTCACCAAGTTTATTTAAACTGCACTTAAGAATAATTATTTTCAATTCTTTTTCTTACGGATAAACCTTGGAAGAATATATATATATATATATATATATATATATATCATTACCATCATTGTCAACCATTATCAATCCACTACTGGATGAGGGTCTCAACAAGTTTCTTCCGTAACTGTATGTCTTGAGCCTATCTCCTCCATGTTACTCCGACATGCTTTCGAATTTCAGCCACCCATCTCCCATGGAGTCTTCTGGGTTTTTTCGGTAACACTTAAGCTATGATTTAACTTTGGGGCTCCAGATGTCTTTCCCTAAAGAGTGGTTTGGGGTTCCTGAGTTGTTTTATTCTATGTCATTTTTGTCTAGAATCATGAAAGTGGGTTACTTCTGGTTAATTCTATGTTTATTTCTACTACTTCTAATTCCTGCAGCAAGGTGCAGTGTTGATGTGGTCTAATTACTACATGAGTGTGCTTTACTTCTTTTTACTGATATATGTATAACATCAACCATTATCAATCCACTGCTGGATGAAGGCCTCCCCAAGTTTCTTCCACAGTTGTCTGTCTTGAGCCTGTCTCCTCCGTGTCACTCCTGCATGATTTCGAATTTCATCCATTCATCTCCCATGGAGTCATCTTCTGGGTCTTATATATACAGAGAGAGAGAGAGAATTATATTGTGTGAAGTATTTAGTGTATGTGCTGGAAGATACCTTTATTATGGTCAAGTTAGCACAATTGCCTTGCCTACCCACGAATAAGGCTTACAGATCTGTGTTGTCGAATGTCAAGGCTAACAAACAGATTAGAAACATGCCCAGTGCTAAGGACTTTTAATTTTTATTAAATAAAAACCAGGTAAGTAGTAGTTTTCTTCTGATTATATAAGATAGGGGCAGTTGGTAAAAGTATTTTAATATTGGTACCTCTTGGCTGTGTAAACTCATTGTTTGTTTTCCGTTTTTCTTCGAACTTTTTTTTTTCATTTAAAACTCTCATAAAATATTTGGCGTCTATGTATTTGGAGTGATAAGCTGTGGGATGATTCAGCATTCTCATGGTGATGACCCACGAATATCTAAGATTTTTACCGAAATTGCGGATTGACTGCAACTGCATTTTTTATTTTTTTATTTATTTATTTTTTTCATTTACTCTATTACCGCTGACTTATATTTCACTGAAAATTGGTTCCAAAAAATTTGTGAAATGTCAAAAAATTACGGCATGAGATTTTATTCAACGAGAGTAAGCTGCATCCATTAAAATATCATTTTCTTTTTAAAACACTATTGCCGCCAACTAACAATGAAAAGCGTTATTTGATACGTTAAAGTTTCAGTCTCAATCCTAGGTGTTTATAACAACATTTCTGAGTTATATCCTTATTTAACATCAAACAATATATTACGAAAACTCCCTTTCTTAACACGGAACGGAAATCGTTCTGTACCTCATCAAACATGGCTGCCACTTGTTTCCGGTGGCTTCACCCGTTCCCCGACGTAAGCGCTCTACGTACTTCTATCTCGTTGGCAATAATACATTTCTTATGACGGTTTGCGGTTCCTGATCGCAAATAAAACTTTGCACATGAGGTAATGATAAGAGTTGTAATTTATACACTGAAGGAAAAAAAAATCCCAACACCAAGAAGGGGTTGTGTTAGATAAACGACAGTTGGTAGGCGGTGAGAGTACATCTGTAAGATGACGTCTATGCAAATTTCGCGCTCGGCGCATACGTGTGGCGCTAGTAGCGCCCTCGGAACATGCAAAGCTGGTTTGCTGTAACGTTCGTGAGCGTTAGTTATCGTTGAGATTCGACGTAGTGTGTTGATGTTAGTCAAGAATGCCTTTAAGAAGACGAAGAAGCCATTATCAACAGCTCACGGAGTTTGAACGAGGTCGTGTAATAGGGCTACGAGAAGGTGGATTTTCTTTCCGCAATATTGCAGAACGACTTGGCAGGAATGTAGCCACTGTGCATGATTGTTGGCAGCGGTGGTCAAGGGAAGGTACTGCCTCAAGAAGACCGGGTTCCGGCCGGCCACGTGGCACTACTGAGAGGGAAGACCGCCGTGTACGGTGTATGGCCGTGGCGCATCGTACCGCGTCTGCGGCAGCAATTCGAGCTGCAGTTGCCACCACAGTGACACAACGAACTGTTACAAATCCGTTACTTGAAGGACAGCTCCGAGCCAGACGCCCTGTAGCGTGCATTCCACTTACTCCAAACCACTGCCGTTTGCGACGTCAGTGGTGTCAAGCTAGAGCTCATTGGAGGACGGAGTGGAGATCTGTTGTGTTTTCTGATGAAAGCCGGTTCTGCCTGGGTGCCAGTGATGGCCGTGTGTTGGTTAGAAGGAGGCCAGGTGAGCGTCCGCAACCAACCTGTCTGCGGCCGAGACTCACTGGACCTACACCTGGAGTTATGGTCTGGGGAGCAATTTCCTGTGACAGCAGGAGCACTCTCGTGGTTGTCCCACGCACCCTGACGGCACAGTTGTACGTCGGTCTGGTGATTCAACCTGTTGTGCTGCCATTCATGAACAGCATTCCAGGGGTGTTTTCCAACAGGATAACGCTCACCTGCATACCGCTGTTGTAACCCAACATGCTCTAGAGAGTGTCGACATGTTGCCGTGGCCTGCTAGATCACCAGATCTTTCACCAATCGAGCGCGTACGGGACATCATTGGACGACAACTCCAGCGTCACCCCCAACCAGCATTAACCGTCCCTGTATTGACCGACCAAGTGCAACAGGCATGGAACTCCATCCCACAAACTGACATCCAGCACCTGTACGACACAATGCATGAACGTTTGCGTGCTTGCATTCAACATTCTGGCTATTATTAATGTACCAGCATTTCACATTTAAAAAGGCTCTTCTCGCGCTTACATTAAGCTGTGATCTTGAAACCATAATCGATTGAATATTTTACCTATACAAATGTATTGCCGCCATTTCCTTCCTCTACAACTATTTTTTCGTGGTGTTGGGATTTTTTCCCCGTCAGTGTATATAGAGCTTGATTTCATGTATAGGCTATAGATACAGGGTGTTTCAAAATTCGTGCGGCAACCAAAGATTGCATGGTGATAGTACCCTGGAACATATAGAACGTTAAGAAAAATATTACGATTTTTTTTTCTAACCAAAATTGTCAATAATTTGTTTCATTGAGAAACTAAGGAAAACATTTAAAAAGAATCGGATTTAGAAACATGTTACACACGCACCAAAATAGTGCCGATACATCGTTATGTCAAGTACAAATCGCCCGTTTGTATCCTTTGGATTCCTTGTCTGGACGGTTTTGCTCACTTGTCCCGTATTCTTACATCTTGGGGATCTTATGGTATGATTTGAATCGATGTGGAGCACTTCTGCACGACGTTATACATTCGAAAAATCGTCCCGTCCTTAATTTTTGCGCGCCAGTGTATATATGCATACATTCAAACAGATAGTGGCGGAACTCCGTATTGAAAAACGCAGCTTTTTCTGGGCGATGTGTTTTGTGTTTATTTTGCATTGTTTTACCAGCAAAGCATTACCGTGCTTAGGAGAAACAAAACGCCTTTTTTTTTTTTAGGGGGGGGGGGGAGGAGGAGGCGAAATTTTTCCGCTTTCAACGGCAATTTATATCGCGTAACAGGAAAGTCGCCTGTTCTAGTATGTCATTGAAGAAGATTCTTGAGAAATATTGTTGTTTCACACCATTAACGTGAAGGAACAGAATCTAGTGGTTCCCGCGCGAAACGTCAGAAAGGCACTGCAACAAAATTAGCATGGGATTTAAAAAGAGAACGTAATATCATTTGTAACTCTCTTCGTGCGCCGATATTATGCACAAAGCAACTTATCGATCTGCTTTGCGCATAACTCATTACCTCACCTTTTTTTTTTTTTTTTTCTGTAAAGCTCTGAAAAAAATAAATAAAAATAAAATAAAAACAGTTCGACCTAAGCGACGTTCGTTGTTTCCAAGATATCATAAAATCCCAGCCTTTATACTATTCAGATTCAGAAAAGCATATTTTATGCTATTCCCTTTTAGTAGAGTAACAATACATTCCTCGCTTTTTCAAATTCACAAATTCTTAATGCATCATCAACACAGTCCCCCCTTTTCATTTCCCTTTATCAACAGAAGGAGAATAACTTCTCTCTCTCTCTCTCTCTCTCTCTCTCTGTTTTCTTTCTTTTTCATTTCCCCCCTGCATATCTTTCCTTGTCTTTTCCCCATTCCTGTGATTTTTACTCTTAGCGCGGGCCTGATGACTTTCCGATATCAAAGCGCAAGTCATTTTCCTCAATGAAGACTCACTCGAAGAAGCCATCTTTAAATTGTCTCGGAATTAAGAGCAAGTTGCCAATTTCGTTATTTATAATAGCACCTTTCACGGGTACTTTTAAGAACGAGGTTTTATTGTATGAGTTGTTTAAGCTTTTATGGATTCCCATAACGGCAATTGCAATTTTTTTTTTTCGCTTTTTTTTTCTTGATTGCAAAAACAATAAGAAGAAATACGATTGCGCAACAATTTTTTTTTTTTTTGCAAATGTTTTAAGACGCTTTCCTTTTCAACAGAATTGTCGTGCCGCTGCGCATGCGCGGCATTTACTTGGTTGTCGCAAATAAATTAAAAGTTGCGTAGAAAAAATTAATACACAACTGGTGATGAATTGATTCCTATAATTGAGTCGTCAGTTTGGAACGTAGGACTACGACTTGCAGATCGGTGAATTAAAATGAGCTAGTCGACTATGGTTTCAAAGCGTTTATTTAATTTGTTATAGCCAACATGATACGAAAAGCAGCTTACATAATTTTTACAAAATAATGCTGCATACATTGCGAACACAAAGCAGATTTGATTTCCTCCACTTTTGCTCGTGTTCGTTTCTGCAAATACCGTGGCATTGTCGAAAATGTTAACCCGTTCACACGAAAACAATTTTTTAAAATTTTAGTTTAAACCACTGCAATATGTTCTTTATATATTTGAATAGATCTCGTTGAGAACTTTAAAACCATACCACGCACAATCGTTTTGAGCTCACGGTTGTAGAGATAAACAGCTATACACAGTGTGGCAAAGAATTTTTAAGACTGGGTCTTTAAAATGAAATAGAAACAAGAAATTATAATTTGTTTTGGTTTGTTATTCAAAATAAGTCCCTCCGACTTCAATACACTTGTTACAGCGATTTAATAATGATTCGAATGCCTTCACTTTGCGGAATTGCCTCCAAAGCACGCGTTGAAGCTGTTTGTATGGTCGAAATATCATCAAAATAACACCCTTTTAACGTCCTTTTAAGTTTTGGGAATAAGTCGCAGGGTGCTAAATCAGGCGAATACGGTGGATGATTCAACACACAGACGTTATTTTTCGCCAAAAATCTACGAACAAGAAGTGAGACGTGACTGGGTGCATTATCGTGCAACAAACACCAACTGTTTTCATCCCGATATTCTGGACGAATGCGACGAATTCTGCCCATCAAACGCCTCAAAACATTTAAATAAAACTAACCAGTAATTGCTTGTCCACTTGGAACAAATTCTTTGTGGATAATACCCTTACTATCGAAGAATGTAATGAGCATTATTTTGATTTTTGATGGAACTTTTCTTGCTTTTTTTGCTTGTGGTGAGTTTTTTGACTTCCATTCCGCACTTTGTCGCTTTGTTTTAGAATCAGATTGAAAACACCATGTTTCATCACCTGTAACAATCGTTTTTAAGGATCATTTTCAGCGGCTGAAATGATGTCTCTGCAATGTGCACTTCTTGATTTTTGTTCATTGATTAACGTGTGTGGAACAAATTTAGCACAGACTTTTGTTTTGCCCAAATCTTCATGCAGGATGGTTCGAATCGTTTCTTTGTTAATGTTTAAAGACTCTTCCATCATTCTTAGTGACGCACATCGATTGTTTGCCACGAAATCACGCACTTTTTCAATAATCTCAGGTGTCCTAGATGAACTTGGTCTTCCGGTATGCTTATCCTCTTCTAGCGTCTCTCTTCCGTCCAAAAAACGTTTGTGCCACAGGAAAACATTTGATCTACTTAAAAAAACTCACCGTAAACTTGTTTCATCATTTGGTACGTTTCCGAGGCACTTTTACCAAGTTTTGCGTTACATTTAATAACAGCCCTTTGTTCCATCTTAATAATTCAACATGAAAAATTTTTTACTTCTCTAATGAACGGCCGTTTCGTTTGAGTTACTTTAACAACTGCGCAGTACTTTTGGCAGAAAGCAAGCAGATGGTCACAATTTATAACGCATTCGCGATTACACTGGTGGAGCCACCGTAGGCTGAAATGTTGCGCCAGTCTTAAAAATTATTTGACGCACTGTGTATTGTGAAAAGTTTTCACCGGTTCGTCAGAAAACAATTTTTAAAATGTTCAGTTCAAACCACTGCGGTGTGTACTTTACATATTTCATAGATCTCGTCGAGAGCTTTAAAACGATACCACGCGCAGTCGTTTTGAACTCACGGTTGTCCAGGTAAACCGCGATATTGTCAAAAGTGTGTAACGTACCAGGAGATGTGACGTACCTGCCCGAAGGACGCACACGACATAAAGCCAGATAGGAATCAGAATAAAACGTCCGCGTAGCTCAATTGGTAGAGTGACTTATTCCGGAATGAGGGGATCCGGGTTCGAATCCTGGCGTGGACAGAAATGACGGAGAAATTTACTTCGTTATAATGGCGCCCGAACTATCCGGATGACCCGACCGTTCAAAATCTCGCAATGGTGTGATGTTATTTCCACACCGCGAGATAGGAAAAATAAGAGAATCCCTTCTCCAGCAAAAAAATAAAAAAATAAGGGGGAGATGATGTAACGTACCAGGACATGTGACGTACCTGCCAGAAGGACGCACACGACATAAAGCCAGATAGGAATCAGAATAAAACGTCCGCGTAGCTCAATTGGTAGAGTGACTTATTCCGGAATGAGGGGATCCGGGTTCGAATCCTGCGTGGACAGAAATGACGGAGAAATTTACTTCGTTATAATGGCGCCCGAACTATCCGGATGACCCGACCGTTCAAAATCTCGCAATGGTGTGATGTTATTTCCACACCGCGAGATAGGAAAAATAAGAGAATCCCATCTCCAGCACTTCGAAAAAAAAAAAATAAGGGGGAGATGATGTAACGTACCAGGAGATGTGACGTACCTGCCAGAAGGACGCACACGACATAAAGGCAGATAGGAATCAGAATAAAATGTCCACGTAGCTCAATTGGTAGAGCAACTTATTCCGGAATGAGGGGACCCGGGTTCGAATCCTGGCGTGGATAAAAATGACGGAGAAATTTACTTCGTTATAATGGCGCCCGAACTATCCGGATGACCCGACCGTTCATATTATCGCATTGGTGTGATGTTCTTTCCACACCGCGAGATAGGAAAAATCAGAGAATCCCTTCACCAGCACTTCGAAAAAAATAAATAAGGGGGAGATGATGTAACGAACCAGGAGATGTGACGTACCTGCCAGAAGGACGCACACGACATAAAGGCAGATAGGAATCAGAATAAAACGTCCGCGTAGCTCAATTGGTAGAGTGACTTATTCCGGAATGAGAGGATCCGGGTTCGAATCCTGGCGTGGACAGAAATGACGGAGAAATTTACTTCGTTATAATGGCGCCCGAACTATCCGGATGACCCGACCGTTCAAAATCTCGCAATGGTGTGATGTTATTTCCACACTGCGAGATAGGAAAAATAAGAGAATCCCTTCTCCAGCACTTCGAAAAAAAAAAATAAATAAATAAAATAAAATAAGGGGGAGATGATGTAACGTACCAGGACATGTGACGTACCTGCCAGAAGGACGCACACGACATAAAGCCAGATAGGAATCAGAATAAAACGTCCGCGTAGCTCAATTGGTAGAGTGACTTATTCCGGAATGAGGGGATCCGGGTTCGAATCCTGCGTGGACAGAAATGACGGAGAAATTTACTTCGTTATAATGGCGCCCGAACTATCCGGATGACCTCACCGTTCAAAATCTCGCAATGGTGTGATGTTATTTCCACACCGCGAGATAGGAAAAATAATCCCATCGCCAGCACTTCGAAAAAAAAAAAAAATAAGGGGAGATGATGTAACGTACCAGGAGATGTGACGTACCTGCCAGAAGGACGCACACGACATAAAGGCAGATAGGAATCAGAATAAAATGTCCACGTAGCTCAATTGGTAGAGCAACTTATTCCGGAATGAGGGGACCCGGGTTCGAATCCTGGCGTGGATAAAAATGACGGAGAAATTTACTTCGTTATAATGGCGCCCGAACTATCTGGATGACCCGACCGTTCATATTATCGCATTGGTGTGATGTTCTTTCCACACCGCGAGATAGGAAAAATAAGAGAATCCTTTCTCCAGCACTTCGAAAAAAAAATAAATAAGGGGGAGATGATGTAACGTACCAGGAGATGTGACGTACCTGCCAGAAGGACGCACACGACATAAAGGCAGATAGGAATCAGAATAAAATGTCCACGTAGCTCAATTGGTAGAGCAACTTATTCCGGAATGAGGGGACCCGGGTTCGAATCCTGGCGTGGATGAAAATGACGGAGAAATTTACTTCGTTATAATGGCGCCCGAACTATCTGGATGACCCGACCGTTCATATTATCGCATTGGTGTGATGTTCTTTCCACACCGCGAGATAGGAAAAATAAGAGAATCCTTTCTCCAGCACTTCGAAAAAGAAAAAAAATAATAATACTAAGGGGGAGATGATGTAACGTACCAGGAGATGTGACGTGCCTGCCAGAAGGACGCACACGACATAAAAGCAGATAGGAATCAGAATAAAACGTCCGCGTAGCTCAATTGGTAGAGTGACTTATTCCGGAATGAGGGGATCCGGGTTCGAATCCTGGCGTGGACAGAAATGACGGAGAAATTTACTTCGTTATAGTATGTGAAACTCAACTATCAGCAGTGGAAATTTCTGTATCGGATCAAGCACAAAGCTACAAAATGCGTCATATTCAATTTTTTAAAATCATTTCCGCTAAGAGCTATCTATGTTTAACGAAGTAACTGGGGAGGAAATTAAAGAATGTATTACTCCCTGTGATCACAGTGGCTTGAATTATTTATTGTACAATATCCTGAGAACACAATTAGTCCAGAATTTAACAGAAAGTGCTCGTGATGAAGGAAAGGATATGTACGATATAGTGGCGAATGATTTCTATGTGAACTGTGCAATATTAGGCATAGAAATGTATGATATGATAAGTAAATTTTCTGGCAAATGTACATCCGTAGAAAGCAATTTCATACGCTCAATCAACTTGAATTCAATACTATCTCAGATAATTTATGAACTCAGAGAAGTAGATGACTTTGAATGAACAATGTTTTTCTAAATGTGATCGATGTCTTCAAATGATAATTGACTATTTTTTATAATTTTCCCCTGTTGGGAATAATTTATAAGATTTAATAAAATCAGTTTTCTTTGAAATACTTGTGTATTTTGTTTATATAGAATTACTGAAACAAACACAAATTTCCAAAAAAGCAATGGATGTTTAATAAGAAATCCAATGATTACATTCTTTTGGTTTTGACATCAAAAATTGACATTCGGTCTACTCGTGCTGGACTTTTGGCCACGATTGCATATATGCAAATTAGCTCTTCATGCGAAAACACTTTTTTTTTCTATTTGACGACTTCATTTTTCTTTTTTTATTCTGTTTTGTGAAAATCCATATCTGTGGCACCCAAAGACATTGGAGGACTTATACAGCGTCATGGTAGACTGGCAAAAAGCATGATGCTACTTCTGGCAGCCGCCACTGTAGGGAGTAACTAGTGTGTTGTAGAGATGAGTTCCGGCTCAATTTTAGGATCCCGGGCCCGGCCCGCTTTCTTTGATTACATGTGTTTGCTGAGCCCGGACCCGGATTCTTGGAAAATTTTGCTTATCAATTCTTGCATTTATGCATTATACACTGGCCAAAGATATGGCCCAAGCAAGGATTATTTAAAAATCATTAGTTTAAAAAGTTTAGTTCAGTTAATCCACTTCACAATATTAATATGTTTTTAGAAATACTACGCATAAAGCCAAATGTTCTAAAATGTGGATTTGAAAATAAATAAATAATCAACGTGCCCTTCGACCGTATCAGGGGAATCAGTAATTTTGGTAAAAGATGAAGAAAAGAAAATCGTTTAGAAACAAAAAAAAAAAAATCCATTCGTTATTTCTTTTTGATTTCTAAATTTATTTTTATTTTGAATAAATTTGATTATAAAACGTACAACGCCGTACAGACAGTTGCAAGTGTTTGAAATTTTGACTCTAGAAAACTAATCTTTGCAATATAATTTACATATATGCTAATTGGTAAAGGTAGTTTAGAGTGATGTAGTAGAATATAAAAAAGCATGTAGGGAAATTTCAAAAAAAAAAAAAAAAAAAAAAAAAAAAAAAAAAAAAGAACGTAAAAGCATTCCAGACCAGATTATTCTGCATTTTATAACATTTACAAAGCTTTGCGCTTAATAGTATAATAATCACAATATTATCATATGTGTGTGCAGTTTCCAGATCAAGTTCATCATGAAAAAAGAGAGAGAGAGAATTGCATCTAATGCCTCAGCACTTCAACTTGACCTTTTCTCTAAAACTCGACCTGCTACACTAAGAACTAACGTCACACCCCCACCACCCCCAAATCGAGATTTACCAACTTGATATTTTTCGCTTTTGATAAGAAATTGTTTATTTTTTACATATTTTAAAGGTAAGTTAACTTCTTTTTATAGCATGCCTAAATTCAAGAGCTGGCGGAATGGGTCTTTGAATTTTTTTATTTCTCAGTAAATTGTCAACCAGATCAACACTATTCGAGTCAGGAAGAACTTTGTCTTTATACACAAATTCTCCATTAGGTGTCCATGAAATAATTTTTGAATTCTTTTTGAAAACGTCTAAAATATTATATGCATATCTTCTTAAATTTTTAGGTACAGTCTGCAACACCTTATCTTCAACATCACTATTTTTTGCTGTTGAAACATCAGTTTTAACTTTTTCAGGGGGTTCCTTTATATCAGCCGATACATCTAAGAGTTCTTCAGCTAAATGATCTTTCGTTGAAAAGTTTGACATAGGCGGATTTAAGAGGGACACTTGAATTCTTTTATTAAGCACTTGGTTATATAATTTAATTTTAACATCAACAGGTTGTAACGTACCATGAGATGTGACGTACCTGCCAGAAGGACGCACACGACATAAAGGCAGATAGGAATCAGAATAAAATGTCCGCGTAGCTCAACTGGTAGAGTGACTTATTCCAGAATGAGGGGATCCGGGTTCGAATCCTGGCGTGGACAAAAATGACGGAGAAATTCACTTCGTTATAATGGCGCCCGAACTATCCGGATGACCCGACCGTTCACAATCTCGCAATGGTGTGATGTTATTTCCACACCGCGAGATAGGAAAAATAAGAGCAGCACTTCGAAAAAAAAAAAAAAAAAAAAATAAGGGGGAGGTGATGTAACGTACCATGAGATGTGACGTACCTGCCAGAAGGACGCACACGACATAAAGGCAGATAGGAATCAGAATAAAATGTCCGCGTAGCTCAACTGGTAGAGTGACTTATTCCAGAATGAGGGGATCCGGGTTCGAATCCTGGCGTGGACAAAAATGACGGAGAAATTCACTTCGTTATAATGGCGCCCGAACTATCCGGATGACCCGACCGTTCACAATCTCGCAATGGTGTGATGTTATTTCCACACCGCGAGATAGAAAAAATAAGAGCAGCACTTCGAAAAAAAAAAAAAAATAAAAAAAAATAAGGGGGAGGTGATGTAACGTACCATGAGATGTGACGTACCTGCCAGAAGGAAGCACACGACATAAAGGCAGATAGGAATCAGAATAAAATGTCCGCGTAGCTCAACTGGTAGAGTGACTTATTCCAGAATGAGGGGATCCGGGTTCGAATCCTGGCGTGGACAAAAATGACGGAGAAATTCACTTCGTTATAAGGTTCTTTACTCAGTAAGATTTTCTTCATTTCTTTATCGAGGTCAGATAAAACTTCTTCCGTAGGTACATGTCTTGAAACTCTCTCCTCTGGGACCAGCACCATTTTCCTGGCGTATTCCATCTTATTTGTTTAACAGAGTTGTTAAAACACTCAGAGCCGCAGGTATCAACACACCTAAGAATCCACCTTTCTGAACCAAAATTCTTCTTTTCTTGAACAAGGGGACTTTTTTATCAGCTAACTTCCGTAGAGTGTGTTTATGTCCACGCAATTTTCCCTTCTGCGGAGGTGAAAGGGGAACATTGCCTTTTAAAGTGTTCAAAACACATTCACATATGACTTTGATTTCACTGTTTGGCAGTTTCCTTAAAAAATCTTTCAAGTGTTTTTTAGGACAAATCTTCATCAGACGCAGCTGCTGAATGTGTTGCTCCGATAATGTCATGGCGAAGAATAACGAACTTTATAACGCACTTAAGTTTTTAACCACTCCGCGTGTGTGACTGCTTTTTGGGGAGCACAATGGTTTTTATCAGTTCGATGATGAACTAGGCACTGCACTTGGACATCAGGGAGGTATTCCACATTAGGACAACACAGAGCATCAAAGTTCTTAAAGATGGTACCTGTTAACTTTTCCACGTACTTGCATTTATTTAGTCCTTTGGCCTCGAAAATATCAGTTTCAGTACAGAAGGAGTGGAATATCTTTAAAAGGACATTCTACTCTTCGTTTCTGCTAGCCCATGGAATGTGGTGTATATTTCTGACCGTCCAAAGGCACTGAGCTTTTTCTCTTCTTGGATGCAGTTCGCAGAAGGGGGACGGTTGTAACGTACCAGGAGATGTGACGTACCTGCCAGAAGGACGAACACGACATAAAGGCAGATAGGAATCAGAACAAAAAAAAAACGTCCACGTAGCTCAATTGGTAGAGCAACTTATTCCGGAATGAGGGGACCTGGGTTCGAATCCTGGCGCGGATAGAAATGACGGAGAAATTTACTTCGTTATAATGGCGCCCGAACTATCCGGATGACCCGGCCGTTCAAAATCTCGCATTGGTGTGATGTTATTTCCACACCGCGAGACAGGAAAAATAAGAGAATCCTTTCTCCAGCACTTCGAAAAAAAAAAAATAAAAAAAAAAATAAGGGGGAGATGATGTAACGTACCAGGAGATGTGACGTACCTGCCAGAAGGACGCACACGACATAAAGACAGATAGGAATCAGAATAATAAAAAAAAACGTCCGCGTAGCTCAATTGGTAGAGCAACTTATTCCGGAATGAGGGGACCTGGGTTCGAATCCTGGCGCGGATAGAAATGACGGAGAAATTTACTTCGTTATACGGTGGCAAAGGGCAAACATCCCCCCCCTCCCCCGTCTGCAAATAACATGCAACGAGATCTTTCACTATGAATTTTCTGTTCTGAAGGAGAAATCCTCTTCTACGTCGACGACGACCGTTTTCATGGTAAATTGGGAGCTAATGCCGTGGTTGGTAAACATATTGAGTTTCTCCTGGGAGTATATTGGTGCGCAAGCGCATTTCTTCCGGTGTGTTTGGTTTGATGTCTATCATTAAGTAGCTTATAATGAATAAACTCTTTTTACCAGCTAACTAAGCTAAGTATAATGAATAAAGCTTCTGCTACTGAATTATATGCTTGTACTAAGCTTCAAATAGTGAATTCAAATGGTTGTTGTTACTAGTTAATTAAGATCATGAATAAAGTCACCTGCTAGTAGTGTAGTAATAGTAATGAACAAACTTATAGCTGGTAGTAATGTTGTATAACGAAGAGAATTTCTCCGTCATTTTCGGTCTACGCCGGGATTCGAACCCGAGTACGCTTATTCCGGAACAAGCAGCTCTACCAACTGAGCTACGCAGACATGTATTCTGATTCCTATCTGCCTTTATGTCATGTGCGTCCTGCTGGCAGGTACGTCACATCTCCCCCCCCCCGAAAGAGGGCCGGGGGCATGGCCCACGGGTCAGTAGTGACCATGAATCGCTGCAGGCAGACAACCACTGTAGAACGTGCACTTGAGAACTCCCAGTCAATCTGGTGTGTGGAATGCAACGTCACACACATTTATTTTTCGAAGCACTGGAGAAGGGATTCTCTGATTTTTCCTATCTCGCGGTGTGGAAATAACATCACACCAATGCGAGATTTTGAACGGTCGGGTCATCCGGGTAGTTCGGGCGCCATTGTAACGAAGAGAATTTTCGGTCTACGCCGGGATTCGAACCCGAGTACGCTTATTCCGGAACAAGCAGCTCTACCAACTGAGCTACGCAGACATGTATTCTGATTCCTATCTGCCTTTATGTCATGTGCGTCCTGCTGGCAGGTACGTCACAGTTGCAGCAGTAATTAAGATGAATAAAGTCTTATGCTGTTTGTTACTAGTAATATTAATTGAAATAAACCTAACAGCCAGACAGAGGTCTGACAGTACTATGAACTGAGAAAGACGTACTTACATAAACCTTTTATTATGACCTTCTACTGGTATCATCACACACAGCTACTCAAATAACACGTAGCTCCTTGCACATGAACGGAGCTCTATACTCATAAACAAACGCTCTCCTTCACATAAACCAACACTCGCTCTCCTTATAACAACAAACGCTCTCCTTGGGTATCGTTGAACGCGCCTATTTATACTGGCTACCACCACGTCATGACTTACACTCATTGCCAGATCTCATTCAGCGGGTGAAATAACATCTCGTTCTGTAAGAAGATAATTTACATAGAAAAATAAAATAACCAGAGATAGTAAAATCAAAAGGAAAGTGAATATAGAGTATACGTTACAAGCTGAACGGAAATTTCGTAGCATCCAGATACACCTCGTGAAAAAATTTCACTTTGTTAGGTTACAACTGTCTCCCCAAATGAGTGATCTGATTCACATCTCTACGTGACTTAAACAAAAACAAATAATGAGCATTAAGGGAAATTTCTCTCATTTCTTTGCCTTTATGGAAAATATTTTGGGTAATAAAAACAACGGATACATTACAATGATGACTATACATACCCCTTGTAAATAAATGGGTTAGTCTTTTATCATTCCCACATTCTACCATCAAATCATCTATAATGAAAAGCGTGTTTCCTCCCAAATAATCCTTGAAATTTGGAGGAATACCGTCGACAAAAGTAACATCAGGTATTTCATCATATAATGGTTGATGAACGCCGTTGAACCAAACCACATGTTGCGGTGATGGGTAGATGATTTCCACCTGATGTTGAAGTAAACGTTTCACAAAGTGAGTTTTTTCCACAACCCGTAGGACCAGCTATTAGAGCTGTGAAAGGATGATGCAGCTTAGGCACTTCCATATTGACAACTGAATGAAATAACAAGAGTCAGCCCAATTTAAAGACATGACACATAAAATAGTGATAAATCAATTTTTATTATTCACATTCTAAATTTTGATACAATTCCAAATTTTTTTTTTAACGAAACGAAAAACACGTACATCGTTTGTTTCACTTTTATAATTAAATAGTTTTACAATGGAATATAAGCTTTTTCCGCGACATCTAGAATATAAGTAAAAAATACAAAATTGGCCACACACGGCCGTAAACGAGCTTTGAAGAGACATGTTATAACGAAGTAAATTTCTCCGTCATTTTTATCTGCGCCAGGATTCGAACCCGGGTCCCCTCATTCCGGAATAAGTTGCTCTACCAATTGAGTTACGCGGACATTTTATTCTGATTCCTATCTGCCTTTATGTCGTGTGCGTCCTTCTGGCAGGTACGTCACATCTTCTGGTACGTTACATCATCTACCCCTTATTTTTTTTTTTTTTTTTTCGAAGTGCTGCTCTTATTTTTCCTATCTCGCGGTGTGGAAAGAACATCACACCAATGCGAGATTTTCAACGGTCGGGTCATCCGGAAAGTTCGGGCGCCATTATAACGAAGTAAATTTCTCCGTCATTTTTATCTGCGCCAGGATTCGAACCCGGGTCCCCTCATTCCGGAATAAGTTGCTCTACCAATTGAGCTACGCGGACATTTTATTCTGATTCCTATCTGCCTTTATGTCGTGTGCGTCCTTCTGGCAGGTACGTCACAACTTCTGGTACGTTACAATGTCATTAAAATTCACGTAGGTAAACTTGGAAACAAATCGGAGAATAGGTCCTTCAAAATATTCTGGGGGATGTCCATAGGAATCGAAAAATTCCACAGTTATTGGGTTTGGCATAAACATGGCCAGCCAGTGTTTCCCGGGACTCCCATACTGATCCGTGTTCACAATGAGACAGGCTGGGAACTTGGAAATTCTCTTAGGAAGTCGGTTGCATGCAAACACACCGAGAAATGAACGACGCGTCACATGATCTTGCGTTAGAATCCTAGTTATT
Organism: Macrothele yani; assembly: GCA_039090855.1. NCBI lineage: Eukaryota > Metazoa > Arthropoda > Arachnida > Araneae > Macrothelidae > Macrothele > Macrothele yani. The sequence continues at coordinate 8,014,775 of CM077034.1, forward strand.
TGAAAACTGTTCATTCCTTTTAATTAGCAAAATCACAAAGAATGCTTCTGGACTTGGAAATTTCGATAATATTCTGGAACTCTGCGTAGATCAACACAGAAATTGTTTTTTGACAAAGCTTTTCTAAATCTGATTTCCACTCTCAAATTTCCTTGCTGGACCAAGTTCATATGTCCACCATCACATAAATCAGGACTAAGATCAAAAGCATATAACCCCTGGAAAATTCTTCACGGCCGATGAAAATTCCTATGTCTTGCCCCAATTTCTCGGTTCCTTGAAATAGGCTATGGTAAGAACGAACTGTATTTTCCGTTTCGAAGTTGGGCTCTGGTGGTTTATGGGGAACGGGTTGACCGTCAGCGTACACGGCGATAAAGTTGACGTCATAATGTTTGAATTCGAAGGGGGTTGACTTATATGTACCATTAAAATGCATCGTTGTCCACACACCCAATGACCAATCTCTTTGGCATTTGTCCAAGGAATACGTTGTCTTGCGCGAAGGACATACTTCCTTGAGAAATGGAATACACTTTGCATAAAACACGATTAATGGGATATTTGGCAGGAGATTTTTCTAAAGCTTTTGCATGACCTATGGCAACTCCTGGGTTGACTTTGACTTTTCTCACAAAAATTGATGCATGTATAACGAAGTAAATTTCTCCGTCATTTCTGTCCACGCCTAAAAATTTCTCCGTCATTTCTGTCCAGGATTCGAACCCGGATCCCCTCATTCCGGAATAAGTCACTCTACCAGTTGAGCTACGCGGACATTTTTTTTTTATTCTGATTCCTATCTGCCTTTATGTCGTGTGCGTCCTTCTGGCAGGTACGTCACATCTCCTGGTACGTTACATCATCTCCCCCTTATTTTTTTATTTTTCGAAGTGCTGCTCTTATTTTTCCTATCTCGCGGTGTGGAAATAACATCACACCATTGCGAGATTGTGAACGGTCGGGTCATCCGGATAGTTCGGGCGCCATTATAACGAAGTAAATTTCCCCGTCATTTCTGTCCACGCCAGGATTCGAACCCGGATCCCCTCATTCCGGAATAAGTCACTCTACCAGTTGAGCTACACGGACATTTTTTTATTCTGATTCCTATCTGCCTTTATGTCGTGTGCGTCCTTCTGGCAGGTACGTCACATCATCTCCCCCTTATTTTTTTTTTTTTTTTTTTTTCGAAGTGCTGCTCTTATTTTTCCTATCTCGCGGTGTGGAAATAACATCACACCATTGCGAGATTGTGAACGGTCGGGTCATCCGGATAGTTCGGGCGCCATTATAACGAAGTAAATTTCTCCGTCATTTCTGTCCACGCCAGGATTCGAACCCGGATCCCCTCATTCCGGAATAAGTCACTCTACCAGTTGAGCTACACGGACATTTTTTTTATTCTGATTCCTATCTGCCTTTATGTCGTGTGCGTCCTTCTGGCAGGTACGTCACATCTCCTGGTACGTTACATCATCTCCCCCTTATTTTTATTTTTTTTTTTTTTCGAAGTGCTGCTCTTATTTTTCCTATCTCGCAGTGTGGAAATAACATCACACCATTGCGAGATTGTGAACGGTCGGGTCATCCGGATAGTTCGGGCGCCATTATAACGAAGTAAATTTCTCCGTCATTTCTGTCCATGCCAGGATTCGAACCCGGATCCCCTCATTCCGGAATAAGTCACTCTACCAGTTGAGCTACGCGGACATTTTTTTTTATTCTGATTCCTATCTGCCTTTATGTCGTGTGCGTCCTTCTGGCAGGTACGTCACATCTCCTGGTACGTTACATCATCTCCCCCTTATTTTTATTGATTTATTTTTTTTTTCGAAGTGCTGCTCTTATTTTTCCTATCTCGCGGTGTGGAAATAACATCACACCATTGCGAGATTGTGAACGGTCGGGCCATCCGGATAGTTCGGGCGCCATTATAACGAAGTAAATTTCTCCGTCATTTCTGTCCACGCCAGGATTCGAACCCGGATCCCCTCATTCCGGAATAAGTCACTCTACCAGTTGAGCTACACGGACATTTTTTTATTCTGATTCCTATCTGCCTTTATGTCGTGTGCGTCCTTCTGGCAGGTACGTCACATCTCCTGGTACGTTACATCATCTCCCCCTTATTTTTATTTTTTTTTTCGAAGTGCTGCTCTTATTTTTCCTATCTCGCAGTGTGGAAATAACATCACACCATTGCGAGATTGTGAACGGTCGGGTCATCCGGATAGTTCGGGCGCCATTATAACGAAGTAAATTTCTCCGTCATTTCTGTCCATGCCAGGATTCGAACCCGGATCCCCTCATTCCGGAATAAGTCACTCTACCAGTTGAGCTACGCGGACATTTTTTTTTATTCTGATTCCTATCTGCCTTTATGTCGTGTGCGTCCTTCTGGCAGGTACGTCACATCTCCTGGTACGTTACATCATCTCCCCCTTATTTTTATTTATTTATTTTTTTTTTCGAAGTGCTGCTCTTATTTTTCCTATCTCGCGGTGTGGAAATAACATCACACCATTGCGAGATTGTGAACGGTCGGGTCATCCGGATAGTTCGGGCGCCATTATAACGAAATAAATTTCTCCGTCATTTCTGTCCACGCCAGGATTCGAACCCGGATCCCCTCATTCCGGAATAAGTCACTCTACCAGTTGAGCTACGCGGACATTTTTTTTATTCTGATTCCTATCTGCCTTTATGTCGTGTGCGTCCTTCTGGCAGGAACGTCACATCTCCTGGTACGTTACACATGTTCTATGAGAACTCTGTAATTGGGTGTCCCGAAGGAGGAAACGAGACAGAAATCCGGTTTGCTACGAATCAGTTTGATTTTCACATCCACTAAATTTAGCAACAGTCTATTTTGAAAAAATAAATCACAATGCAAGGTTCCAATCATGTCCAACGTCTTGCTATCCTTTACGAGTTCGTAGCGTTGATACAATCCCTTGTTCGTTGTAGCATTCGTGGGGTTAATTTCATGTAGATGTCCGGATGTATCCTTGTAAAAACCTTCACATGCTAAATATGTTTTCTTTGCTTCTTCTCCATAATTCAGCAGAGTTTCAATATAAGCTCTGTATGGATACGTGTTGCTTGACGACGAAATCACTCTTTCGTTTAAACTGATGTCGACTTGCGAAAACAGAGAATGGAGGAAGCAGTTAATGGGACCCACGGGCTCTTTGTCGGGCAGGACGGAATTGTCGGATTTCACGATTTTGACTTTCACGTAAAGTTGACTGGAAGATAAGTCCATGTATTCTTCTCCACTCCCAGAAATATTAAATTCCAAAGGGCCTCCATCTCGAATTTGGCTAAGCGGTGGTATTCAATCCATTGTCCTTTTTCTATGCTTGTTTGTGAGGGCGGTAAAGCAAATAAATCCAGTTCCGACTTGAGGCATACGGAAGAATGACTGTGAATCAGAGCCATGGTTTTACGGATCAAAAATGTCACGTGTTACTCTCTTGGCTTTCTTTGAAGAAATGATATACACTGCTGGACAATTGCTAAGGTCGGATCATAAACAGCTATATAGCGCATAAAAAAGTAAGTGTGGTTGGATGCCAAGTGAAATAAAATAATGTCAGAATGCCAGGACATTACAAGAAAGACAATTTATTGTGCTCTGAAATCCAGAAGGCTTTGGAACGTGTTCAAGGGACAAACAGGCCATTTTGTGCAGAATACGTAAACGTGAAAAAAATGCAATTACCGTCCGCAGGCGTAAGATGTCAATACGGGATATGGCCACCATGGAGGGCGATGCAAGATTCCACACGTCGTGTCATGCTATGCACAACAATATCAAGCAGCTGTTGGGGTAATTTATCCAATTCCTCTGTCAGTGCACGGATGAGGGTGTCCTTGTTTATTGGATGGCATTGGCGACCAGCAAGACTCCTCGCTAAAGCATCCCACACATTTTCAATGGGATTCAGATCTGGAGAACGTGCTGGCCATACGATCGTTGAATATCCTCGCTCTCAAGACATTCCTGGACAGCGACTGTTCGATGTCATGTTGCGTTGTCGTCCATGAAAATGAATCTATCACCGACAGCACCACGGAACATGCGAACATGAGGTAGCAGAACATCATTAATGTATCGTTGGCCAGTCATAGTCCCAGTTGGAAGCACATAGAGGGACGTACGGCCATTGATCATGATGCCAGCCCATACCATGACACTACATGTCAGATATCGGTCCCTTTCCTGTATGTTTGCTGGACAATATGCAGTACCACTATCACGCCAGATCAGTTGTCGTCGACAATCAGACGATAGACTGTATCTACTCTCATCTGAGAAGAGGACAGCAGACCAGTCGTTATCAGTCGAATTGCGATGTTGATGGCACCATTGCAAACGGGCGGTACGGTGACGTCTGGACAATGGGATGCACACAACAGGACGGCGGGCGTATAGTCCTACTTCATGCAAACGTCTGGCGACAGTTTTTCGGGAGATCCGCTTGCCAGTAGCAGCCATAAACTGATTTGCTACCTCACTAGCTGTGCTGCGCCGGTGTCTTTTTGTTGATAGAACTATGTACCGATCTTCTGCAGGTGTCGTACTGCGAACACGACCTCCCCGTGACGTTTGCTGCACTCTCCATTTGTTTGAAATGATTTCCAAAGCCTTGAAACATCACTGCGGCTGACGTGGAACTCCCTGACAACATCTGTTATTTTTCGCCCTTCTTCAATCTTGCCAATAATACGGCCACGCGTAAAATCATCTAGTTGATGTCAGGAAGACATACTGAAAATTGCAAGTTCGTCAATGGATTCTTTCCCTTTCAACTTTGCGTTTGAACAACAACGGTCAATATACGCGTCAAATCCTTTATATCTCTTATGAGCGCTATGACGTCACGAACAAGTTCGGCAATCCAAAATTTGCATATGCACAACACGTCTTACTGTATCCCGCACTTATGCTAATTTCCACATTTTCCTGCCTTCCATTTTATGGTTGCTGTGGTTGCTATTGTCATCCGTCCTTAGCAATTGTCCGGCAGTGTATTTCTTCGTCTTTCTCTTCCTTTTAACACTTCCACCCAGCATTTTCTTTACTTTGTTAGCTACTTTGTCGGTGAGTAGTTGTCCTGCTTCTTTAGCTCGTTGTTTGGCTGCTATCTTCACATCTTTTCCATGAATAACATCCGTGACGAGATCCATCCCCGTTCGTAAGACTTGTTTTCCGAGCGTTTTAGCACCTTGTTTGAATAATGGTACCGCCATTCTAAATAACGAACGAAAGAGTCCTCCAAGTCCATAACCTTTTTGCAGTGGTACTCCTTGATAATAGAATAATCCTTTTCCAATTTGGCTGATGTAATAATCCTCAAAAAATTTCGTACAGCAGTGTTAGGGTTCATACATGATTACAGACGTTTGAGACGAAAATGAAGTTTCACGATTGCTCTAACCCGTTCAAATGGCACTAATTGACCTGTGTGATTCCTTATAACAATTTCGATGGTTTGGAAATTTTTTTCTTGCAAGAGGCAAATAATGAGGTCGATCGAACAAAGCGCTGACCATCTCTCCATCCACACCACTCACTTTAACGATGCGAAGGAGAGGAGCAACCATGTCCCCCACCGGTTGCGGTTCCACAATATCGCTGTACACATACAACAGAGAAAGCCGACCGTTTAGATCTGCGATAAACTCACCATTTACTCCATTCACAGCCGAAAGGTACATGGGTTGGTATCCTAAGATTTCTGCAATCCCTGGGGGCAAAACCAAGCGAGTACCTTTAAGAAGAGTTGACTTGACCTTTTGAGTCGCTTTATTATAATTCAAAAAAGATTTTATTGGCAAAGTGATTACTCATGGATTTAACAATGTCCGCTACAGACTCGTAATGGCCTGGAGATATTCTTCCCGTCTTAAACTGACCCGTTCCTAAATCGTATTCGAAATGATTGGAATTTTTCGTGATATTATACCACGAATGGGGGGCAGATCAGTTCGACGAGTCCCACTTCCCAGTCTCCATTCAGTTCGATTGAGGAAGGAAGATGCGTTATGAAATGAGATATTTTGTTGTCCAAAAAGTAGCCGAGAGAGCTATCGCTCGGTAACGTCAGATAGAAACTCAGTTTTCATACTGAACGTCTCAGGTAAGTACTTAAACTTTTATATGTTCACTAAATCGTTCGATGGTATCCATGAATTAAACTTATCAGGGTAGCCTTTAAATTTAACAAAATATTCATATTTGTCTTTCCGTTTACGTTTCTTCAGAACCATTTCGATTGGGTAGTGGTCATTTTTTTACTTTTTGCAGTTCTTCGGCGTAGAAGGTACCACCAATGTCTTCTCCTAGTAAATCTTTAACTTTATACACTGGAGGTGTTCTAGCGAAGCGTTGGGAAACATTAAATAACTCCTCTGACCAATTCGTTTCGTACCCCTTTTCGAATTGTAATTTGGTTTTAAATAGCCTCACAGTATCACCTATATAGAATTTATAAACTCGATGAGATTCAGATATATCGCCATATAAGTTATTACACACAACCTCTTGGTTTTCTAGACTGACATTTACTGGTTCCATCTTAATACTTCGATGATGCGTTGCATTGTAACTATGTATCAATTTCTGCAAGATGTTAATATATGTGTATGTGTTTCGACTAGTAAAGTACTTCCACATTTTTGTTTTTAGAGTTCGATTAAACCTTTCTATTACACTCGCTTTTGTCTCATTTCTGGTAGTAAAGAAATGGACGTTGTTTTGTTTCAGGAAATTCTGGAATTCTCGATTTTTAAATTCAGAACCTTGGTCAGTTTGTAGGTTTAACGGTTTGCGTTCTTTAAATATTTTCTGAAACACTTTGATCATGGATGACCCAGTCTTTTGTATCATAGGAACACACCATGCAAATTTTGAAAACACGTCAATGCATGTTAATAAATATTTATATCCGTTATTATGTTGTTTCAGACTGGTCAAGTCAGCTAAATCAGCCTGCCACTGTTCATCGATTCCCATCACAATGACTCGATTTCTCTGAAAATGTCTCCTGGCAGGTTTATGAAGGGTGTAAGTTTTCTCCCCCTCAGCCATTCCTCGATTTCCTTTTTCTTTATTTTTCCGTTTACAGCATGGTACAAAGCATTTACTCCACCGAAACTTCCGGGGTGAGCTGGATCTAGATAAGTCTTTTTCAAGAGGTCGTGATTCTCCATTACAACAACTGATTTGAATACTATCAACAGAAACAGTAAAACTCATGCTTACACTAAAACACAGACAACAGAAATGACACAAAAGGGTACTTACATGAGATTTTATTGATGCATAGGGTCTTCCAAAATGTACAGATTTTTAGCACTTTCTAATACATCGCAAATATTCAAGTGATTAAAAAAATCAAATAAGTGTTTTCCGACAAGAAAAATGAGTCGTTCACAAATTCATGGGCGATCAATTTTAGATCCAAATTGGCTACGGCCTTTTTGAACAATGCATGCACTTTACCTTTTCGAGTTGAAAATTCACAGGCATGTCCTAATCCATAGCGATCTTCAATTTTGCACATAAGACAGTCGATCAGTCCATCGATGGCTGAAGTAATGTTCTTTTTTATCACGTGACAAAATGTCTTTTTTAACGCAAATTCACCATCTATGGAGTTAACACTGCTATGTCCAGTTTTTTCAGTTTCGTCGAGAACGAGCTTCTTAAAGGACGATCCAAACATTGTTTGGTGAATGCTTGCCCTAATATCATCACTACATTCATTAAGTTTTTTCCCATTGGTCTTCAGTCAGAGATATCCGGTTACGATATGCTGATAAGAATCCATTGTTCACACCAATGCTTTGAATATGCAGATAATTCCTGTCGTTTTCCTTACGTATTGTCAGAAACAGTTTCCTTGCTATACATTGGGTTAGGTCGGTGTCAAACGGACCCGTGAACATCATAGCCTCGAGGAATTCCTAACATAAAAATGGCGTCATTACTAGCCCGTGACTGGTCGGGTAAAAATGCAAGTCGACGCACTTATACATCCGAAAGTGAACTTTTACACGATCCTTAAAATCGCTGACAACGGCAAACGCATCGCCACCAAGATGAAAATGATGACTTGGTATATTATCCAATGTGAATCCTTTCGAAGTTTTAGTCCGAGAAGTAAAGGGCCTTTCATGATAATCCACTTGTTCACAAATGCCATCGTTACTGCGCTTCATTTTGGAGTCAAAAACCTTACGGACACAACCGACACAGTCGACAACACACACAGGAGTGACTCTCTCACCAAGCTGTGAAAGCACATAACTTTCGGAATTCAAGCACAAACACGCCCTGTACGGTTTTTTCGACAAGAATATTTCCTAAGCTGATGACGTCAACAGACCTCCGTTGCCAATAAGCGAAAAGAAATAGAAAGTTTTCTCCACCACTCCGCCCAATCCGACAGAGGGCGATGCCATCGCCTTGCTCCCTCGCGCCGAACGGAACTGAGGTCACACGGCACGCCCACCCATCACGTGACCAGAAGTGTTGCCATCGGAAAAAAGGTTACCACCCCTTTGGAAAATTAATTTCAAAAAGTGCCGACAGATGGGGCTGCACATTTTCGCGAACCACCACCAGAGGGCGCTGCCATCGTATTTCTCCCTCGCGCCGAGAGGAGACCGGAAGTGACGTCGCGCACGACCCGCCACGTGACCGGAAGTGTTGCCACCGAAAAGGGGTTATCAAGAGTGGTCTTATAGTACTACTTTCCACAGGAGGCTTTCCGCTTTTGTGAAATGTTTTCAAGTTTATTGTGGAATGTTCCTCATAATGATGCCGACACCCTGGGACAAAATGTTTCAGACTTCTTCGAAAATGTGTAGAACGTTTGTCAGGATTTCTTGCACAACGTTTTCAAAAAAAAAAAAAAAAAAAAAAAAAGTAACGTTCCACAGATTTTCAGCACGTCTTTTTGTAAAAAAAGATCATGGTTCTGTTATCGGTTTGTCCGTCCGTCCGTCCGTCTGTACCCACGATATCTCTGCAACTATTAGTCCGATTTGAAAAACTATTTTTGCATTTGGGAAGCTTAAAATATGCAAATGATGATCCTTTATTTCGTTGTTTTTTTTACGATGTACAATTTCGCCGCTAGAGGGCGTAAATGCAGATGATGTCGAATTCAAAAATACGTTTTATTCCACATATTTGCTTCTAAAAATCTGATTGAAAAAAAAAATTATCTTTCGAGGTCATTTATGTCGAAAAGTATTTTAGATGTAGTTAATTTTTCAAATTACGCATAGATCTTCCGCTAGGGGGCGTAAAAGTAAATTACATTTTTCCCGATAACTCTTCTTCCAAAACTCCGATTTGAAAAAATTTTTCTTCAGCGGATACATCTCCTGATGGAAAATCTTTTGCATATAATTTCAAATTTTTGATAAAGAATACTTTGGCCACCAGGGGTCGTAAGGGTTAAATTTTGCTGCTGATGTATTTGCCATAAAATCGGAGCTTCTAAAATATCGATTGAAAAAATTATTTCGTGGACTGATGCCACTCACATCGATAAACCTTTTCGGAATAATTTCTTCTTAAAATATTCCACAGTTTCTCCGCCAGGGGGCGTAGATGTGCATCTTATTTTTGTCAATATCTCTACTTCTAGGAGTCCGATTTGAAAAATTCCTTCTTTGTTGGATAGTGTTTTTCGTGTGACATGTTTTTCATATAATTTCAAAATTTTCTAGTAACTCATAGACTTTCCTCTAGGGGGCGTAGCGGTAAATTGCGTTTCCCCCTATATCTCTGCTTCTAAATCTCCGATTTGAAAAATTCTTTTTGCACCGGATACAGCTCCTGATGGGAAATCGTTTGCACATAATTTCTAATTTTTGTAAAAAAATAGTTTGGCCACCAGGGGGCGTCAATCTTAATTTCCGCTTCTGTTGTATTTGCAGCAAAAAATGAGCTTCTAAATTCTCGATTAAGAAAAACGTCGTTTGTTGACCGATACTACTCATCTCGGCAAACCTTTTAGAAACATTTTCTTCTTAAAATAGTGCATGGTTTCTACGCCAGGGTGCGCAGATGTATATCTTATTTTGTTCAATATCTCTACTTCCAGGAGTCCGATTTGAAAAATTCCTTTTTTGTTGGATAGTGTTTCTAGTGTGACATGTGGTTCATATATATTCAAAATTTTCAAGTAATTCATAGACTTTCCGCTAGGGTGCGTAAATGTAAATTGCGTTTCTCTCTTTATCTCTGCTTCTAAATCTCCGATTTGAAAAATTCTTTCTGCGCCGGATACAGCTCTTGATGGGAAATCGTTTACACATATTTTCTAATTTTTTTAAGAAATGGTTTGGCCACCAGGTGGCGGAAGTCTTAATTTCCGCTTCTGTTGTATTTGCAGCAAAATATGAGCTTCTAAAATCCCGATTGCAAAAAAAGTCGTTTGTTGACCGATACTACTCATGTCGACAAACCTTTTAGGAAAATTTTCTTATAGAGAAAATGCATGGTTTCTACGCCAGGGGGCGTAGATGTATATCTTATTTTTGTCAATATCTCTACTTCTAAGATTACGATTTGAAAAATTCCTTCTTTGTTGGATAGTGTTTCCGATGCGAAATGTTTTTCCTATAAATTTAAAATTTTCAAGTAAATCATAGACTTTCCGCTAGGAGGCACAAAGGTAAATTGCGCTTTGTGAATTATTTCTGCTCCTAAAGCTCTGATTTGAAAAATTCTTCCTGTATCGCGTACAAGACCTGATGGAAAATATTTTTCACATAATTTCTAATGTTTGGTAAAGAATGGTTTAGCCACCAGGGGTCATAAGTGTTAATTTCTGCTTCTGAAATATTTGTTGCAAAATCTGGGCTTCTGAAAACTCGACTAATTTTTATTTTTTTTTTTTTTTCGACCGATACCGCTTATATGCATAAACTTTTTGAGAATACTTTCTTCCTAAAATAATGCATGGTTTTCCCACCAGGGGACGTAAAGTCACATCTTATTTTTGTCTATATCTGTGTTTCTAAGAGTTCGTAAGCTCACGATTCCGTTTACAGCAATATCTGAGGGATTAAAAACCCGATTGAAAATCTTCTTTCTTTCGTCAGATCTATTGTTTTCCATACAGATTCCATATGACTTTGAATAGCTTTGATAAATTTAATTTGCGTCAGAACGGATTCAAAAGACGTGCTTATTACACCCGAAAATTCGGTGTCATCTTTCTTGCTTTTACAGTATTGAGAAAGGCGTCGAGGCCAACAAATACGTGCTTACAAACCCCGAAGACGACAATCCGATTTTTGGCGTAAACGTGCCAAGAATGATAAGTCAGATGATATCCGAAAACTTGAAAATTTTCATCTGACTTAGCATCCTTGTCACGTTTACGCCCAAAATCGGATTGTCGTCTTCGGGGTTTGTATTGTATGGCGTAATCCCGTATTTCTTTCAGGAAATACGTGCTTGTTGCAAACCACTAGGGGAAGAGTGAATGATGGAAATTGTTTTGTCTCATTAAGGAACCGGTGAATAATTCTGTGTTGTTTAGTCTTGCTTGTTGTTCAAAATGTGGAAAGTGTATAATTACAAAGAAAGATGTCGACGGTGTAATACTGTAAGAGATCATGGAACCAAAAATCTAACGGACCATATTGTTATATCTTTTATTTTGAACAAATTTATTATAAGAATAATCATATGTTATAAACAAATATTTAACCAATTCACCATAGTTATCTTCAAACGTTAATCGGTACCAACGTTACATTCTAATACGGAACACGTGTTAAAGTTATGAACAATGGCACACGTGTTAATGCTATTCACTGGAACACGTGTTACTGTCATCAATGTTAAATACAAGGTGTTAATTTTATTGTTATATTTATTATTATGAACAAATTATAGGTGCATCAATTACAGATCATTTACCGATTAAATTTACTTTATTGTGCCTTTTTATAACTATGGGACTTTTGTTCTACAGTGATCGTATATGGACAAAAACGTGCCCCTTATATGTACTGGCATATAATAAAGCACGGCGTTGTGATTCACCTTTATCCCGTCACTGGAATGGTGGGGGAGTAAAGGTGCCGCTCGTGAAAGAAATCAGAAACATAAACACATATCTTAGTTTACACATACCTTAACTTATGTCTTGTGTGGTTATAAGGAAAACAAACAGGAATCTTATGTGGAAGTAATCAAAATAGTTTAATACGAGAGAATTAGGAACACTAAGGTACCACGTGCGTGGGTGCAGCCGTTAACAATACCTTACACATAAAATTTACTATTATTACGATTTTTCTCTATAACGTCTCCGATCATTTCTGCATACATCTATCTATATATATAAGTGCAAAGCTTAGTGATTCATTTTTCTTCCAGTTCCTTTTCTCCTATGCTTTACCTAAATGTTTTACCTAGCTAACTGGGTTTTCATTGTTTTATCATGACCAATACACACGCCACGTGCTCTAAATAGGGTTATGAATTAATTTAAGCAAGTACATGCAATAAAAGGGAAAAGGAAAATAACTTATCTGGTATCTCCATATGTCTTTCAGGTTTTCAACACTGGGCATATACACCTAATTGAGCTGACTGGCGCTATCCGAACTCGGCTCTCCGTTTGACAACGTTGGGCATATTTCATTTCTCTCTCGTCATACTCGGCACTCAATACCCACGTCTGTTCCTTGTCGCTACACGTACTCCACAACTCTTGACCAGTGAAAAACCCCTGACCTTCTGAGCTTCACCTTGTCCGCTGATGCCAAGGTCACTTGACCTTCTCAGGGGTTCATCTATTCCGTCAGGTGAACGTTACTTCGCTCCCTTCTTGGGAACTGACCCTTCAACTTTTCCGACCCCCCTATATCCCCTGGGGCCTAAGTATCGTCTCAAGGCTTGAGATTGCCTCTCGCTATCCCCTGGGGCTATCTATGCACGTGCATGTTGGACTAAATTTATTTTAAATAATTTTATTTCCAACAATATGAAAGTATGCGCACCTCCATCAAAGCGTGGAAAGAGTGAAAAATCTAAATACGTTTAAGAAAATACATTTGTGCAATCGCAAATAATGATTCCCATTTGTAATATACTTCATGATCACGCCATTACTTCTGGATTATGCAAAATAGTGGCACTAAAATTTAGCAAGTAACTAAATTTTATTAAATAAAAAGGATTTCAGTTATTAAATATCAAGCAGTTATTGGGCTGAAAATATATATATTACGTTTATATGTACACCATTGTGCATGGCTTTTATCGATTATGAAAAAGCTTTTGATTCGGTGAAACCATCAGCAGTTACAATGGCTCTGAAGTCCTGCGGTATTGAAGAAGCAGACATTAATATTATTAATAACATCTATGTAAATGGAAGTGCAAAGATTCGGCTGTTTGAAAATACAACACACATAAAAATTGGAAAGGGAGTGCGACAAGGTGACACCATATCTCCGAAGCTCTTTAATGCCACATTGGAAAATGTCTTTCAATCACTGAACTGGGAAAACAAATGGTTAACGATTAATGGAGATTATCTAAACCACCTTCGTTTTGCTGATGACGTAGTCATTTTTGCAACTACCCCATCAGAGCTGCAGAGTATGATCCAGGAACTTGCTGACAAGAGTAAAGAAGAGGGATTAAAAATGAACTTTCAGAAGACAAAAGCGATGTTCAATGCTTTTACAAGAAATGAAGATTTATTGATTGATGGAGAAAAGCTGGAGATAACAGACACGTACGTTTATCTTGGACAGCAGATATCAAGTGAGGGTCACATTGATGAAGAAATTAATCGGCGTACAAAACTTGCCTGGAGAGCTTTTGGAAGAAACAGCATAATTTTCAAGAGCAATATGCCATTATGTCTTAAAAGAAAAGTGTTTGATCAATGCATCCTTCCAGTGCTTACGTATGGTGCAGAGACGTGGACCTTAACTAAAAGAGACATACAAAGGCTGCAGACAACTCAAAGCAGCATGGAGAGGTGCATGCTTGGTGTAACCAGGAGAGATAAGAAGAGGAACTCGTGGATCAGAAAAATGACAAGACATCACGAGCAGAGTTAAATCCCTGAAATGGCAATGGGCTGGACATACTGCCAGAAGGACAGACACAGCCGAAATTTTAGATTGGATTCCAAGGGACAGGAAAAGTTACCCAGAAGAAGACCACATGGGAGATGGGTGAATGAAATTCGAAAGTATGCTGGAGTGACACGGAGGAAACTTGGGGAGACCTTCGTCCAGCAATGGATTGATAATGGTTGACCAAAATGACGATGATATATAAATTGAGTTTCGAATTTACAGTTCAAAACAGTCAGTTCCGGTTCCGTGTCCGAAATTTTTGACCCGTTTCCAATCTGAGTCTCTGAGCCCCCCCCCCCCCCCCCATAATTTTCCTCATCTGTAAAAAGCTACGTACAATTTGAAAGAAATTCGGGTTCAGTCGTTGATTTGGCTTGGAGTGACCGTTAAGGAGTAATTTGAAACCACCGTTGAAACACTGACGCATTTAAGAATAAAGCCGTCATTCGTTTATTATGGAAGGCTTCGCATCCTTTGCTTTATTTATATATATATATATATACATTTTTTTATGGTATTACCCCCCCCCCCCCCCCCCCCAACGAAGGTGACGGAGGGAATTGAGGGAGCGGCGAAGGATGAGCACGCCATCCTGGACGGAAACTGGCGGGCGGCGGAATTCTCCACCGTCAGATCTTCCTGATCAATAGACACCTGCCACCGCTGGTTCACCACGTGCTACACGCTGGCCAATCATATGGTTCCTTCTGCTAACAGCCGAGTAAAACACCCTTCAAAGCAGCCCCACTAATTAAAGCGCTGAGATTCGTCTCTGCCTCTTTCTGCTAATGGGGGATTAGCGCGGGGGAGAGCCATGTGATGGGGGTGATTTACCCTGAAACGGCGGGTAGAAGTGAGAGAGCTTCGCAGGCTCGCGCATCCGATGTAAGTCCGTTAATGTTACCTGGCAGACTCCGAGTAGTACACGAGTAACTGCGTTCGCACGTGGACAACATATCAGCCAGTCTCCGGTAGAGCGACGGATTCGACGGTTTACACTGAAAATTCTCAAAGACCGATCGGTTCGGCGTTTTTTTTTCTATTTCAGCACAATTTCGACTAGAGCAAGAATAACTGTGGTTTCGTTCTGCCAGGAGGACAGCTAAAAAAAAAAAGCTTTTTAAAAGTTCCTTTCAAACTTTTGTTGATCATAATTAAGAATGCATATAAAAACCTACAACAGAGAAGATGCCCAGTTTTTCGTCAAAAAGCTACTTAACTAATTTACGGCAGAATACATCGACGTAATTATCATGTGAAAAGCATTCCGAAGAAATAAGGTTTCATTCCGTAAGTTTGTGATTCGTGTAATGTTTGTTCATTTTCATATAACTTCCCAAAGGAATAAAAAAAGTAGAGCTAGAAAAAGAAATTTACATACAAATAGTAAACTATTTTCAGAATATCCAGAAATCAACGGAGCACGTTTTGTCAAGTCTGGAAATAGCTTTAGCAAAGTGGTGGAAAAGACAGAAAAGGATAGAAATCCACAACTCTCTTTGTTGAATTCCTGAAATTTCTTGGGTGAAAATTTTCAACAGTTTTAAGCTTTCACGGCATCAAATCAGCAAACATTTGTTTACTGCCTGGATATAAATTTAACGGAACTCCTTCTTTTGTGGACAGGTAAATAAAACAAAAATAAATCTACATTTTTTTCCCCCTCCAAGAAGTGAATTAAGAAATTTCGTTAGTGACATTTTTCAAAATTATCTGAGATTAAGATAATCAGAAATCGTCACAATTCGTTTGCCAAGTCTAATTCTGTCTGGAAATAACTTTAACCAAGTCGTGGACAAGACAGAAAAAGTAAGAAATCTAGAACTCTGTTGAATTCTTGAATTTCTTGGGTGAAAATTTTCAACACTTTAGCTTTCACGGCATCAAATCAGCAAAAATTTGTTTACTGCCTGGAAATAAATTCAACGGAACTCCTTCTTTTGTGGACAGGTAAATAAAACAAAAATAAATCTACATTTTACCCCCCAAGAAGTGATTTAAGAAATTTCGGTAGTAATATTTTTCCAAATTATCTGAGATTAAGATAATCAGAAATCGTCACAATTCGTTTGCCAAGTCTAATTCTGTCTGGAAATAACTTTAACCAAGTCGTGGACAAGACAGAAAAAGTAAGAAATCTAGAACTCTGTTAAATTCCTGAAATTTCTTGGGTGAAAATTTTCAAAACTGTCAGTGTCAGAGCTTTCACGGCATCAAATCTGCAAAAATTTGTTTACTGTCACGACATAAATTTAATGGAACTCCTTATTTTGTGAACAAGAAAAGAAAAAAATCGAAATCCAGGCCTTTTTTTTTTCCAAGAAGTGAATAAGAAATTTCATTACAGAGATTTTTCAAAATTGTCGGAGAGATATATTAAGATAATCAAAAATCATAAAAATTTGTTTGCCAAGTCTCATCGTGTCTGGAAATAACTTTAGCCAAGTTGTGGACAAGAGAGAAAAAGTTAAAAATCTAGAACTCTTTTTGTCTAATTCCTAAAATTTCTTGGGTGACAATTTTCAAACGGAGACAGATATTTCACAGCATCAAAATTTGTTCACTGTTTGGAAATAAATTTAATGAAACTCCTTATTTTGTGAACAAGAAAAAAAAAATCGAAATCTAGAGCTTTCCCCCCCCCCCAAGAAGTGAATTAAGAAAAAATTTCGCTAGTAAGGTTTTTCAAAACCATCGGTGAGATATATTAAAATAGCAAGAAATCATCGAAATTCGTTTGGGAAATCTCATTCTGCCTGGAAATAACTTTTCCAAGTTTACTCGTTTCGTGGACAAGAAAGAACAAATTAGAAGTCAAGATCTCTCACAAGTTGTGATTTGTAAAATTTCGTGAGTGACTTTTTTTTTTTTTTTTTTTTTTTCAAAATCGTCAATGACAAATCTTTCACGACTCATCGAAAAACGTTTTGCCAAATCTCCTTTTATGTGGAAATAAGCTTAGCGGAACCTTCTCGTTTCGTGTACAAGAAAGAAACAAAAAGTTAGAAATCTTTATTCATTTTCTCATTTCTTTTAGCAAGTGTCGTGAAATTTGGTGAGCAATATTTTCCTCCAAACTTTTAGAGTGCTTAGAAGTCAAATAAACTTTGAATTTTCATTGGACAAAAGTTACTGCGAAAAGAATTTATTGACTTACAGTGCGATTTTTGGAAATATATCCTGCAGGAAATTTAAGGATGTGAAGTTTAACGGAATTCAACCAGTTTTTAGGATAATAATTTAGCATGCGAATTAAGTTTTCGGTGAAGAAACTTTGACGAGAGAAACAATTCAGCATGAAAGTTACAACTGAATGGAAGATACGATTTTGCGTCTTTAGCTTATAAAGGTTTTTTAGCAAATTTTTCTTACTTATCCTCGCCGTTGAATAAACTTTGCCCAAACGAAATGGCTACAGGTAAAACAGAGGATTTGCCGTCAGGAAAGGTAACGCCAATACCTTCTCCTGATTTGAGAGAATCAGGTACAGCAACGGACATCGTTGGAAATAACAATAGTAATGATAATGCCGCAAGTCCCTCATCAAGACTTGTCCTCGCTACGGAAGACTCAAAACCACGTCTTTCCGCTTTCACTCCCGTGTCCGGCGGGCATCAGATTCCACCTCTACCAGGACTGACACCCTCTCTCGTCGGACTCACGGACTATCTCAACTCTAGGATGCTTCCCTTCACTAAATTTTCGGACTTGGGGAAAGCAGCCGAAGGAACGCCTCTCCTCACGGGAAGGACGCCGGCGACGGTTGGACCGACTTCCCCGGAGGGAACCACGGACACTTTTACTCCCGTTTTCCGGCCAATGTTCCCGCACGGAGGACTATTTCCTGGGGCCGATGCCGCCCTACTCTACCGGGGGCTTGGGGAATTTCCTCTGGCGCCAACAGGTCTTCCTGCTTTCTGTAAGTACATTTCCTAATATTTTTCTTTACGTGTTATTTCCAGCTGTGATTAAAAATTGGCCGTGTGAGAATGCATGCAATTTTGAAGCAGAAAAATTAATTATACGATAAATACGCGTTGAATAAATTTTCTTCTGGCAATACGCGGAGATATGTCAGAACTTAGGGCTGTCGATCGTTCAATGCTTTTAATCGATAAATATTTCGCTGATATATTGCTGAAAATCTGTGGACACCTGATCAATGTGTTATTTCCAGCTATGATTAAAAATTGGCCGTGTGAGAATGCATGCAATTTTGAAGCAGAAAAATTAATTATACGATAAATACGCGTGGAATAAATTTTCTTCTGGCAATACGCGGAGATATGTCAGAACTTAGGGCTGTCGATCGTTCAATGCTTTTAATCGATAAATATTTCGCTGATATATTGCTGAAAATCTGTGGACACCTGATCAATGTGTTATTTCCAGCTATGATTAAAAATTGGCCGTGTAAGAGTGCATGCAATTTTGAAGCAGAAAAATTAATTATACGATAAATACGCGTGGAATAAATTTTCTTCTGGCAATACGCGGAGATATGTCAGAACTTAGGGCTGTCGACCGTTCAATGCTTTTTATCGGTTAATATTTCGCTGATATATTGCTGAAAATCTGTGGACACCTGATCAATGTTTTCAGATTTTCATCAACATTATCCACGTTTTTTCTTGAAAGAAAAAATTAATCGAAGGTGTCAGGGCCGGCTGGACCATAGGGGCAGTCGCCTTGGGCCCCGCACCTTCAAGGGGCCCCTTAGTTTAGGAAAAAATTATTTACTGTATAATTTTTTACTATCAATAGTTTCTTTGTGTAAGTTTTCAGGTGGGCCCATGTTATATGGATATATTAAAACTATATTTAAATTGCAACTTTTGTCATTTTGTGGGCCGACAGCAGTGAGAACTTTCCTCCTGAGTCAGAAAGGCGCCAAGCGCATATCCATTTCGGGGAGAAAGGCCATTCTCTCGCCGGATCCCACCCACGGAGAAAAGGATAACCCACGGGTATATACAATGGATCAAGCAATTAAGAATTTCTTCTTACGTCAAAAGACAGAACGTGTAAAGTAATGGGACAGAGAGGAGTCGTCTTCGTGGCGATCTCGAGGAAAAAGTAGGAACGGCTTTGGATCGGAGGCAAGAGCAGGTAGACGACGAGGTAGAAAAAGATTTTATTTTTTTTTAATTGAAGGTTTAACGACCACCGTGAGCAACTCAATGGTCTATAAGCAGTTGCCGCCCCGGTGGCGTAGTGGTCTAAGCGATGGCCTCTGATCATTCGTCCAGGAGGGGTCCGGGTTCGAATCCCGGTGAGGCATGGATGTTGTGTTTGTCTTACGGCACTGGCTCTCTCTCTTCCCTGAAACCAGTGACCCTAAATTAGGGACGGGCGACTGCTTATAGCCCATTGAGTTGCTCACGGTGGTCGTTAATCCCCCAACCAAAAAAAAAAAAAATAATAATAATGTTGTGTTTGTCTTACGGCACTGGCTCTCTCTCTTCCCTGGAACCAGTGACCCTAAATTAGGGACGGGCGACTGCTTATAGCCCATTGAGTTGCTCACGATGGTCGTTGAACCCCCAATCATAAAAAAAAAAAAATGTTGTGTTTGTCTTACGGCACTGGCTCTCTCCCTTCCCTGAAACCAGTGGCCCTAAATTAGGGACGGGCGACTGCTTATAAAGAGATTTTCACGGGAAAAGCGTAGAAAAGGCCATCCTGAACATCTAACTTCCGCTGGAAGTATTTACTATCCGATCTGACCAACTATTATTCCAATATTTCCTCTTCCCCCCATCTGTTGAATAAAGATATGTGCAAAAGGAAACCTCTGGAATAATGTTCAATTTTTAACTACTTGTTTTTTTGCTTCCCTGTTCCAACGACAGGAGCCTGCAAACGATTCTTCTGATAAGTTGGCGTCTACCACAATACTTAAAATAAATCAAGCCAACACCCGTAAGAAGATGTTTCTTTCTTTTTTTTTTTTTTTTTTAATTTTGTTGTTTCCAATCCCCCCATTTTCGAATAGAATACCGCCCTTCGCCGTACAAATACTGAAATTTGCATATAGGGCCGGATGGAGCTTTTGCGGGGCCCAGGAGCGAAATTTCATTGCTGGCACTAGGAAATAAATCTCATATTTTCAATATTTTAATAAAGTCGTTACGTGAATATGTCCGTAAATAACACACAGGATGTGAAACCCATAAACCTGCCGGTGACGGCGACGAATTCGCATCCCTCTGCGCTCCGGAGCTGAATGCTTTACCGATTAAGGTACACCGACGGAATTTATCTCTGTAACTTTTCCTTTGTGACATGTGCTTCACCTCTGTAGTA
The DNA here is from genome assembly GCA_039090855.1 of Macrothele yani. Taxonomy (NCBI): domain Eukaryota; kingdom Metazoa; phylum Arthropoda; class Arachnida; order Araneae; family Macrothelidae; genus Macrothele; species Macrothele yani. The sequence goes on from CM077034.1 coordinate 8,035,223, forward strand.
CTTCGAAATGAAAACTGTCGTAAAGACAAAACGATTATCTCAAAGAAGCATTTGCTTTAAGCTCAAGAAAAAGACCAGAATATGCATTGAAAGTTCAGAGAGAGAGAGAAAGTAAAAACTGTTAAAATTTACGATTTTCTTTCCGAGGAGATGGGGTTGAGGTTGTATTTTCATTTATTGTATAAAAACTGCTTCACAAAATGATAAAAAGCTACGTGCGTAGCGAAATTTTTTGGACTGCGAATATTTTAGTGTAGAAATATTAAATAATAAATTCGTGTAAATAGTTTTTTTCTCCTGATACATGTATTTATTTTTAATGCAAAATGGAGTAATTAGTGACTTTTTTAAACTTTTATACGCGCTCATATATGATTTTTTTTTTAATTTCTAGTAATGTTTTTAAAGTCACTCAACAAATGGTCTCCATGTGTAGCCCGAAACCAACTTTGATATCCTTTTTTATTTTATTTAAATTTAAGTATCCGTTTTTTTTTTATTGGAGGTTTAACGACCACCGTGAGCAACTCAATGGGCTATAAGCAGTCGCCCGTCCCTAATTTAGGGTCACTGGTTCCAGGGAAGGGACAGAGCCAGTGCCGTAAGGCAAACGCAACATCCATGCCTGACCGGGATTCGAACCCGGACCCCTTACGGACGAATGATCATAGGCCAGCGCCTTAGACCACTGCGCCACCGGGGCGGCTGTTTTTTATTTGATTGAAGGTTTAACGACCACCGTGAGCAACTCAATGGGCTATAAGCAGTCGCCCGTCCCTAATTTAGGGTCACTGGTTCCAGGGAAGGGAGAGAGCCAGTGCCGTAAGACAAACACAACATCCATGCCTGACCGGGATTCGAACCCGGACCCCTTACGAACGAATGATCATAGGCCAGCGCCTTAGACCACTGCGCCACCGGGGCGGCGTATCTGGTTTGCACGCAAATTGTTAAATATATAAAAGCAAAGGCCACCAATGATGAAATTAAATTTGCGATTTCACGAATTTGGAAAATATCAAGGTCGTCACTTGAAATCAACAGATCTCCGTATATTTGTACGGCGAAGGGCGATAACCTATTCGAAAACCGGGCGACTGGAAACAAACAAACAAAAAAACTTAATATTTTCCGCATTCACAAAATAGCAAATTAAATTTCATCAATTTGTGTCCCTTGCTTCTATACATTTCACAATTTGCGTGCGAACTAGATACTTAAATTTAGAGAAATAAAACGAGCAATATCAAAAGTTGGTTTCGGGCTACAGTGACTTTAAAAACATTACACGAAATTAAAAAAACAAAAATTCATATAGGAGCGCGTATGAAAGTTTCAAAAAAGTTATAAAAATCAATCAAGATTCCTAATTGATTTTTATGCCATTTTGCATTAAAAATCAATCATAAAACATGTATCATGGGAAGAAACTATTTATCTGAATTTATTTTAGAGAGATCCTGATTATTTCCTACACTGTATAACGAAGTGAATTTCTCCGTCATTTTTATCCGCGCCGGGGTTCGAACCCGGGTCCACTGATTCCGGAATAAGTTGCTCTACCAATTAAGCTACGCGGACATTTTATTCTGATTCCTATCTGCCTTTATGTCGTGTGCGTCCTTCTGGCAGGTACGTCACATCTCCTGGTACGTTACATCATCTCCCCCTTATTTTTCATTTTTTTTTTTTTCGAAGTGCTGCTCTTATTTTTCCTATCTCGCGGTGTGGAAATAACATCACACCATTACGAGATTGTGAACGGTCGGGTCATCCGGATAGTTCGGGCGCCATTATAACGAAGTGAATTTCTCCGTCATTTTTATCCGCGCCGGGGTTCGAACCCGGGTCCACTGATTCCGGAATAAGTTGCTCTACCAATTAAGCTACGCGGACATTTTATTCTGATTCCTATCTGCCTTTATGTCGTGTGCGTCCTTCTGGCAGGTACGTCACATCTCCTGGTACGTTACAACTGAAGTATTCACAATACAAAAATTTTCGTTACGCGGGGATCTTTTTTATTATTTTGTGAAGAAGTTTTTATAAGAGTCGTAATACAACCTCAACCCCATCGTCCTGGAAAGAAAACCGAAGATTTTAACAGTTTTTATTCTCTCTCTCGGAACTTTCAATCCATATTGTGGTCCTTTTCGTAAGCTTAAAGCAAATATTTTTTTGAGATAAACATTTTGTCTTTATGATAGTTTTCGTTACGACGTACTACAGAGATGAAGCACATGGCAAGACGGAAAAGTTGCAGGGATAAATTCCGTCGGTTAGCTTAATTGATAAAGCATTCGGCTCCGGAGTAGAGGGATGAGGGTTCGTTTTTTGTCACAGTGAAATTTGTGAATTTCCAACATCGCGTGTGTTCTTTACGGACATTTTTCACGCAACAACTTTATTAAAATATGAGGTTTATTTCCTGGTGCCAGAAATGAAATTTTCCTCAGGGGCTTCGCATTGAAATTTTGCCCTAGACCCCGCAAAAGCTCCATCCGGCTCTCGAAGGGGTAATAGTGATCAGTTCAGGGAGGGGTGACGATTCTTCCCTGGATTGGTTTTCTGTTTAATTTTTCGAAACTCAGGTTTTGCCTCCCATCGGGTTTTTCGATCTTTGGATCCAGAGAGAAAGTCAAGAAAAAGGTACAGAAATTCTATTTCTCGCCGGGGTTTTTTTTTTTTTTTCCTCTGCTTAATGTACAAAATGAGTGTTTTTACTTTGTTAAGAAATAGGAGAGTAGCAAAGGGTTACCCACCCTCCGATTCAGTATTTATCATCACACTGGGGCTAGCCTAGGAATTTTTGGTTAAGTTTCCCAAAAATAAGTACATAAATTGTGAAATGATTGTAACGTACCAGGAGATGTTACGTACCTGCCAGAAGGACGCACACGACATAGAGGCAGATAGGAATCAGAATAAAACGTCCGCGTAGCTCAATTGGTAGAGTGACTTATTCCGAATGAGGGGATCCGGGTTCGAACCCCGGCGCGGATAAAAATGACGGAGAAATTTACTTCGTTATAATGGCGCCCGAACTATCCGGATGACCCGACCGTTCAAAATCTCGCAATGGTGTGATGTTCTTTCCACACCGCGAGATAGGAAAAATAAGAGAATCCCTTCTCCAGCACTTCGACTAAAAAAAAAATAATAATAAGGGGGAGATGATGTGACGTACCCGCCAGGCCGCCCCGGTGGCGCAGTGGTCTAAGCGATGGCCTCTGATCATTCGTCCGAAAGGGGTCCGGGTTCGAATCCCGGTGAGGCATGGATGTTGTGTTTGTCTTACGGCACTGGCTCTCTCCCTTCCCTGGAGCCAGTGACCCTACATTAGGGACGGGCGACTGCTTATAGCCCATTGAGTTGCTCACGGTGGTCGTTAAACCTCCAATCAAAAAAAAAAAGTACCTGCCAGAAGGACGCACACGACATAGAGGCAGATAGGAATCAGAATAAAACGTCCGCGTAGCTCAATTGGTAGAGTGACTTATTCCGGAATGAGGGGACCCGGGTTCGAATCCTGGCGCTGATAAAAATGACGGAGAAATTTACTTCGTTATATGATAGTTAGTGATTGCTTCCAAAAATTACTCAGCCCAGCAGGAGGGAAAAGAAAAACATACTCAGCTGAATTAAAGTAACAGCAGCGGCGTAGCCAGGTCCCAGAACTAGGAGGGGGGTCATCTTGTGTGTGGGGGGGGATTTTTGCTAGGCGTGGGCAAAGAGGGCAGTCGCTGACGCAGTTTTTCCGACTTGGGGGGACATTCACTACATTCAGGAGATTTCAGAATGGAGTTAGTGGCAGACATACTGTTTTTTCGGATTTATGACTTTTTTTCAGCGGATTTTTTTAATGTTTTGAACGATTTTAGTAACTTATTTTTTCAAACATTTAAAATGTTGTATTTGAAACTTCTTCAGTTCCGTAGTTTCCATAACCGTGATTTTTAATTCTTATAATATGCAATCCCTTTCCCCTTTCCGGAGCAGCTTTCCAGTTTTTAAATAAATTTACAGTAAAAGCATTTTTTTTTTTTTTACTACCGCAGTGCTGAAAGTGTCTGCAGGCATAGCAGAAAACAACATCCAGTGATTGGGAATATCCCCACCCATTTAAACTTCCTGAACCAATCACTCTGAAAACTTCTTCCTGACGAATTCTTGGGATATTTTTCAAGTATCGCTTGTCTGATATTTTCGCCTGATTTCGAAATATCGTCAACAACATATTTCTGTGGTTGACTCTCTCCAGAATTTTGGGTAGAATCCTTTAATGTCACTGAAATAATTCAGCCGAATTCTTAAGATAACAGCTAACGGAAAAATCAACTACACTCAGCACTGTTTACAAAGATTATAGTCAGACGGCAGTTAAAAGCCACATGGGCGAAGAGACTTAATAACGAAGTAAATTTGTCCGTCATTTCTGTCCACGCCAGGATTCGAACCCGGATCCCCTCATTCCCGAATAAGTCACTCTACCAATTGAGCTACGCGGACGTTTGTTCTGACTACTATCTGCCTTTATGTCGTGTGCGTCCTGCTGGCAGGTACGTCACATCTCCCGCCCCCCCCCAAAGAGGATTATAACGAAGTAAATTTCTCCGTCATTTCTGTCCACGCCGGGATTCGAACCCGGATCCCCTCATTCCGGAATAAGTCACTCTACCAATTGAGCTACGCGGACGTTTGTTCTGACTACTATCTGCCTTTATGTCGTGTGCATCCTGCTGGCAGATACGTCACATCTCCCCCCCCCACCCCGAAAGAGGGCCGGGGGCATGGCCCACGGGTCAAGCCGTGACCATGAATCGTTGCAGGCAGCCATCCACTGTAGAACGTGCACTTGAGAACTCCCAGTCAATCTGGTGTGTGGAATGCAACGTCACACACATTTATTTTTCGAAGCGCTGATGGAGAAGGGATTCTCTGATTTTTCCTATCTCGCGGTGTGGAAATAACATCACACCATTGCGAGATTTTGAACGGCCGAGTCATCCGGATAGTTCGGGCGCCATTATAACGAAGTAAAATTCTCCGGCTGGACGTGTAGTGCAGGAAAGCTTACGTTAAGTCACGTTAGGGTTATTGAAAGGTTACTTGACGTAGCTAAAGTGTGCTTAATCTTCAAAGTGCTAGAGTTTGTTTAGGTAAGTCACGCACGTGCAATAAATTCCAAGAATATGGAATTTATTTTTACTCAGCGTTCCTCATTATCTTGAATATCAGTAATATAACTTCTGTTTTAGTACATTAGTACCTTGAAGGCTCCTTATTAGAGCGGTGAACACAAAATACCCTGAACTTAACGTAAACACTCAATGAAATAGACTTAACTGCCAGACAGAGGTCTGACAATAAAATGAACTAAGAAAACGTACTCACTTTTAACCTTTTATTGGGGAGCTCCTGGTATTACTCAAATACACACTCCAAAATAACACAACTACTGATAGCCCGAACTTTCGTTCTATCGTAGAAACGTAGGTAAATCGCATATCAATAATCAGGAAGAACCTATCACATATAACACGAAACTCTTCGGAATCTTGAGCGCGCCTATATATGTTTCCATTTCTTATTTTTTTCACTTAACTATTAATTTTAATTTTTATTTTAACGTGTTTTGGCTGTTGTCTCAGTTGTTCTTTTTTCTCTTTTTACTCACACCGGTCAATACATAACCTTTTCTATGTTGTACTTGGTATGAGTTAAAATTTTTTTTAGCTTCAGTCTCTTCTTAATATAATGTGTATTCTGAATTTTCATAACTGCTGTGTTGCGCGTTTTGATCTTCAGGTTGTTTTGCAACTTTCGTTTTAAATTGTAAAGTTTTTCTTATGTTTTCGGCTTTGCTCTTTAGTAACTAATTTCAACTTACTATTTAGCAGCTTATGCGCAAATTCTAGTTGAACTGTTTTATTATTTTTTTTTTGTTTTTGTTTTTTTATTATTATTTTTTTTCATTTCTTTTTTTTTTCATTTAACTATTAATTTTAATTTTTATTTTAACGTGTTTTGGCTGTTGTCTCAGTTGTTCTTTTTTCTCTTTTTTACTCACACCGGTCAATAAATAACCTTTTCTATGTTGTACTTGGTATGAGTAAAAAATTTTTTTAGCTTCAGTCTCTTCTTAATAGAATGTGTATTCTGAATTTTCATAACTGCTGCGTTGCGCGTTTTGATCTTCAGGTTGTTTTGCAACTTTCGTTTTAAATTGTAAAGTTTTTCTTATGTTTTCGGCTTTGCTCTTTAGTAACTAATTTCAACTTACTATTTAGCAGCTTATGCGCAAATTCTAGTTGAACTGTTTTATTATTTTTTTTTTTTGTTTTTGTTTTTTTATTATTATTTTTTTTCATTTCTTTTTTTTTTCATTTAACTATTAATTTTAATTTTTATTTTAACGTGTTTTGGCTGTTGTCTCAGTTGTTCTTTTTTCTCTTTTTTACTCACACCGGTCAATAAATAACCTTTTCTATGTTGTACTTGGTATGAGTAAAAAAATTTTTTTAGCTTCAGTCTCTTCTTAATAGAATGTGTATTCTGAATTTTCATAACTGCTGCGTTGCGCGTTTTGATCTTCAGGTTGTTTTGCAACTTTCGTTTTAAATTGTAAAGTTTTTCTTATGTTTTCGGCTTTGCTCTTTAGTAACTAATTTCAACTTACTATTTAGCAGCTTATGCGCAAATTCTAGTTGAACTGTTTTATTATTTTTTGTTTTTGTTTTTGTTTTTTTATTATTATTTTTTTTCATTTCTTTTTTTTTCATTTAACTATTAATTTTAATTTTTATTTTAACGTGTTTTGGCTGGTGTCTCAGTTGTTCTTTTTTTCTCTTTTTACTCACACCGGTCAATACATAACCTTTTCTATGTTGTACTTGGTATGAGTTAAAATTTTTTTTAGCTTCAGTCTCTTCTTAATATAATGTGTATTCTGAATTTTCATAACTGCTGCGTTGCGCGTTTTGATCTTCAGGTTGTTTTGCAACTTTCGTTTTAAATTGTAAAGTTTTTCTTATGTTTTCGGCTTTGCTCTTTAGTAACTAATTTCAACTTACTATTTAGCAGCTTATGCGCAAATTCTAGTTGAACTGTTTTATTATTTTTTTTTTGTTTTTGTTTTTTTATTATTATTTTTTTTCATTTCTTTTTTTTTTCATTTAACTATTAATTTTAATTTTTATTTTAACGTGTTTTGGCTGTTGTCTCAGTTGTTCTTTTTTTCTCTTTTTTACTCACACCGGTCAATAAATAACCTTTTCTATGTTGTACTTGGTATGAGTTAAAAATTTTTTTAGCTTCAGTCTCTTCTTAATAGAATGTGTGTTCTGAATTTTCATAACTGCTGCGTTGCGCGTTTTGATCTTCAGGTTGTTTTGCAACTTTCGTTTTAAATTGTAAAGTTTTTCTTATGTTTTCGGCTTTGCTCTTTAGTAACTAATTTCAACTTACTATTTAGCAGCTTATGCGCAAATTCTAGTTGAACTGTTTTATTATTTTTGTTTTTGTTTTTGTTTTTTTATTATTATTTTTTTTCATTTCTTTTTTTTTTTCATTTAACTATTAATTTTAATTTTTATTTTAACGTGTTTTGGCTGTTGTCTCAGTTGTTCTTTTTTTCTCTTTTTTACTCACACCGGTCAATAAATAACCTTTTCTATGTTGTACTTGGTATGAGTAAAAAAATTTTTTAGCTTCAGTCTCTTCTTAATAGAATGTGTATTCTGAATTTTCATAACTGCTGCGTTGCGCGTTTTGATCTTCAGGTTGTTTTGCAACTTTCGTTTTAAATTGTAAAGTTTTTCTTATGTTTTCGGCTTTGCTCTTTAGTAACTAATTTCAACTTACTATTTAGCAGCTTATGCGCAAATTCTAGTTGAACTGTTTTATTATTTTTTTTTTTTGTTTTTGTTTTTTTATTATTATTTTTTTTTCATTTCTTTTTTTTCATTTAACTATTAATTTTAATTTTTATTTTAACGTGTTTTGGCTGTTGTCTCAGTTGTTCTTTTTTCTCTTTTTTACTCACACCGGTCAATAAATAACCTTTTCTATGTTGTACTTGGTATGAGTAAAAAAATTTTTTTAGCTTCAGTCTCTTCTTAATAGAATGTGTATTCTGAATTTTCATAACTGCTGCGTTGCGCGTTTTGATCTTCAGGTTGTTTTGCAACTTTCGTTTTAAATTGTAAAGTTTTTCTTATGTTTTCGGCTTTGCTCTTTAGTAACTAATTTCAACTTACTATTTAGCAGCTTATGCGCAAATTCTAGTTGAACTGTTTTATTATTTTTTGTTTTTGTTTTTGTTTTTTTATTATTATTTTTTTTCATTTCTTTTTTTTTCATTTAACTATTAATTTTAATTTTTATTTTAACGTGTTTTGGCTGGTGTCTCAGTTGTTCTTTTTTTCTCTTTTTTACTCACACCGGTCAATAAATAACCTTTTCTATGTTGTACTTGGTATGAGTAAAAAAATTTTTTAGCTTCAGTCTCTTCTTAATAGAATGTGTATTCTGAATTTTCATAACTGCTGCGTTGCGCGTTTTGATCTTCAGGTTGTTTTGCAACTTTCGTTTTAAATTGTAAAGTTTTTCTTATGTTTTCGGCTTTGCTCTTTAGTAACTAATTTCAACTTACTATTTAGCAGCTTATGCGCAAATTCTAGTTGAACTGTTTTATTATTTTTTTTTTTTGTTTTTGTTTTTTTATTATTATTTTTTTTCATTTCTTTTTTTTTTCATTTAACTATTAATTTTAATTTTTATTTTAACGTGTTTTGGCTGTTGTCTCAGTTGTTCTTTTTTTCTCTTTTTTACTCACACCGGTCAATAAATAACCTTTTCTATGTTGTACTTGGTATGAGTAAAAAAATTTTTTAGCTTCAGTCTCTTCTTAATAGAATGTGTATTCTGAATTTTCATAACTGCTGCGTTGCGCGTTTTGATCTTCAGGTTGTTTTGCAACTTTCGTTTTAAATTGTAAAGTTTTTCTTATGTTTTCGGCTTTGCTCTTTAGTAACTAATTTCAACTTACTATTTAGCAGCTTATGCGCAAATTCTAGTTGAACTGTTTTATTATTTTTTGTTTTTGTTTTTGTTTTTTTATTATTATTTTTTTTTCATTTCTTTTTTTTTCATTTAACTATTAATTTTAATTTTTATTTTAACGTGTTTTGGCTGGTGTCTCAGTTGTTCTTTTTTTCTCTTTTTACTCACACCGGTCAATACATAACCTTTTCTATGTTGTACTTGGTATGAGTTAAAATTTTTTTTTAGCTTCAGTCTCTTCTTAATATAATGTGTATTCTGAATTTTCATAACTGCTGCGTTGCGCGTTTTGATCTTCAGGTTGTTTTGCAACTTTCGTTTTAAATTGTAAAGTTTTTCTTATGTTTTCGGCTTTGCTCTTTAGTAACTAATTTCAACTTACTATTTAGCAGCTTATGCGCAAATTCTAGTTGAACTGTTTTATTATTTTTTTTTTGTTTTTGTTTTTTTATTATTATTTTTTTTCATTTCTTTTTTTTTTTTCATTTAACTATTAATTTTAATTTTTATTTTAACGTGTTTTGGCTGTTGTCTCAGTTGTTCTTTTTTCTCTTTTTTACTCACACCGGTCAATAAATAACCTTTTCTATGTTGTACTTGGTATGAGTTAAAAATTTTTTTTAGCTTCAGTCTCTTCTTAATAGAATGTGTGTTCTGAATTTTCATAACTGCTGCGTTGCGCGTTTTGATCTTCAGGTTGTTTTGCAACTTTCGTTTTAAATTGTAAAGTTTTTCTTATGTTTTCGGCTTTGCTCTTTAGTAACTAATTTCAACTTACTATTTAGCAGCTTATGCGCAAATTCTAGTTGAACTGTTTTATTATTTTTGTTTTTGTTTTTGTTTTTTTATTATTATTTTTTTTCATTTCTTTTTTTTTTCATTTAACTATTAATTTTAATTTTTATTTTAACGTGTTTTGGCTGTTGTCTCAGTTGTTCTTTTTTCTCTTTTTTACTCACACCGGTCAATAAATAACCTTTTCTATGTTGTACTTGGTATGAGTAAAAAAATTTTTTAGCTTCAGTCTCTTCTTAATAGAATGTGTATTCTGAATTTTCATAACTGCTGCGTTGCGCGTTTTGATCTTCAGGTTGTTTTGCAACTTTCGTTTTAAATTGTAAAGTTTTTCTTATGTTTTCGGCTTTGCTCTTTAGTAACTAATTTCAACTTACTATTTAGCAGCTTATGCGCAAATTCTAGTTGAACTGTTTTATTATTTTTTTTTTGTTTTTGTTTTTTTATTATTATTTTTTTTCATTTCTTTTTTTTTCATTTAACTATTAATTTTAATTTTTATTTTAACGTGTTTTGGCTGTTGTCTCAGTTGTTCTTTTTTCTCTTTTTTACTCACACCGGTCAATAAATAACCTTTTCTATGTTGTACTTGGTATGAGTAAAAAAATTTTTTTAGCTTCAGTCTCTTCTTAATAGAATGTGTATTCTGAATTTTCATAACTGCTGCGTTGCGCGTTTTGATCTTCAGGTTGTTTTGCAACTTTCGTTTTAAATTGTAAAGTTTTTCTTATGTTTTCGGCTTTGCTCTTTAGTAACTAATTTCAACTTACTATTTAGCAGCTTATGCGCAAATTCTAGTTGAACTGTTTTATTATTTTTTGTTTTTGTTTTTGTTTTTTTATTATTATTTTTTTTCATTTCTTTTTTTTTTCATTTAACTATTAATTTTAATTTTTATTTTAACGTGTTTTGGCTGGTGTCTCAGTTGTTCTTTTTTCTCTTTTTACTCACACCGGTCAATACATAACCTTTTCTATGTTGTACTTGGTATGAGTTAAAATTTTTTTTTAGCTTCAGTCTCTTCTTAATATAATGTGTATTCTGAATTTTCATAACTGCTGCGTTGCGCGTTTTGATCTTCAGGTTGTTTTGCAACTTTCGTTTTAAATTGTAAAGTTTTTCTTATGTTTTCGGCTTTGCTCTTTAGTAACTAATTTCAACTTACTATTTAGCAGCTTATGCGCAAATTCTAGTTGAACTGTTTTATTATTTTTTTTTTGTTTTTGTTTTTTTATTATTATTTTTTTTCATTTCTTTTTTTTTTTTCATTTAACTATTAATTTTAATTTTTATTTTAACGTGTTTTGGCTGTTGTCTCAGTTGTTCTTTTTTTCTCTTTTTTACTCACACCGGTCAATAAATAACCTTTTCTATGTTGTACTTGGTATGAGTTAAAAATTTTTTTTAGCTTCAGTCTCTTCTTAATAGAATGTGTGTTCTGAATTTTCATAACTGCTGCGTTGCGCGTTTTGATCTTCAGGTTGTTTTGCAACTTTCGTTTTAAATTGTAAAGTTTTTCTTATGTTTTCGGCTTTGCTCTTTAGTAACTAATTTCAACTTACTATTTAGCAGCTTATGCGCAAATTCTAGTTGAACTGTTTTATTATTTTTGTTTTTGTTTTTGTTTTTTTATTATTATTTTTTTTCATTTCTTTTTTTTTTTCATTTAACTATTAATTTTAATTTTTATTTTAACGTGTTTTGGCTGTTGTCTCAGTTGTTCTTTTTTCTCTTTTTTACTCACACCGGTCAATAAATAACCTTTTCTATGTTGTACTTGGTATGAGTAAAAAAATTTTTTAGCTTCAGTCTCTTCTTAATAGAATGTGTATTCTGAATTTTCATAACTGCTGCGTTGCGCGTTTTGATCTTCAGGTTGTTTTGCAACTTTCGTTTTAAATTGTAAAGTTTTTCTTATGTTTTCGGCTTTGCTCTTTAGTAACTAATTTCAACTTACTATTTAGCAGCTTATGCGCAAATTCTAGTTGAACTGTTTTATTATTTTTTTTTGTTTTTGTTTTTTTATTATTATTTTTTTTCATTTCTTTTTTTTTTTCATTTAACTATTAATTTTAATTTTTATTTTAACGTGTTTTGGCTGTTGTCTCAGTTGTTCTTTTTTCTCTTTTTTACTCACACCGGTCAATAAATAACCTTTTCTATGTTGTACTTGGTATGAGTAAAAAAATTTTTTTAGCTTCAGTCTCTTCTTAATAGAATGTGTATTCTGAATTTTCATAACTGCTGCGTTGCGCGTTTTGATCTTCAGGTTGTTTTGCAACTTTCGTTTTAAATTGTAAAGTGTTTCTTATGTTTTCGGCTTTGCTCTTTAGTAACTAATTTCAACTTACTATTTAGCAGCTTATGCGCAAATTCTAGTTGAACTGTTTTATTATTATTATTATTATTATTATTTTATTATTTTTTTTTCATTTCTTATTTTTTTCATTTAACTATTAATTTTAATTTTTATTTTAACGTGTTTTGGCTGTTGTCTCAGTTGTTCTTTTTTTCTCTTTTTTACTCACACCGGTCAATATATAACCTTTTCTATGTTGTACTTGGTATGAGTCAAAAAATTTTTTTAGCTTCAGTCTCTTCTTAATAGAATATATATATATATATTTACTGCATACCACCACGTCATGACTTACACTCGTTGCCACATATCATTCAGCGGGAGAAACAACATCTCGTTAAGTGAGAAGATAATTTGCATAGGAAAATAAAATAACAAGCGATAGTAAAATCAAAAAGAAACTGAAGCTAGAGTATACGTTACAACTTTGTTGATGAGAAAACTTCCCATGAGAAAACTTCTGAAGTCAGTAGAACTATCAGATTGTGTTTTGTGTGCTTTCGAATTCCAGAACTTCTCACCTTTAATTGTTTCCATCTTTGGAGCCCCTTCGCGTCACCATATGTGTTAGCAAGTGTCACGCCAAGAAAAGAAAAACAAATGTACGAATTTGTTACCTCCAGCATAATGAGGAACCTTCCCTTTGAGGGCACGGAACAGACCCAACGGTAATAGGATCCCATGTGGTCTTCAAGTGCTTAGTTCGCCATCAAGGGCAACGTTCAATTGTCTCCTTAAAACTACAAAGGATGCAGCCTGGGACTTAAGCTCTCAAAGCTTCCCACCTACCTTTAATCCGGTCCCGAGTGCAAGTACGCCTCCACCCTTGATTACTTTCTTTCAGCTTGTTCTTCTAAATTTAACGTCCCCCCCCCCCCTCCTAAAATGCGTTTCTTTTTCCTTATAACTCCTGCCGCTAGTAGAGAATCACTCAAAGAACTAATACAGCCGTTACAACTAATTCACAATTCAAAAAGTCGAAATTTCTTTTGAGTTACATTCATACTGCGTCGTTTTACTCTTGCTTAACTTTTTAAAAAGTCCAGTATACGAATAAAGTATTTATGCCTGTGATGAAATATCAAAGGAATTTACGTAAACCATCGAAATAAAAGTTTAAGTCATTTTTGACAGCGCCAATTTTCCAGGGGGGCTCGCTAGCCTTGTAGGGGGAGCTGAGTACCCTCTACCCCCCCCCCCGCTAGCTACGGCCCTGAGTAAGAGCAGTGTAAATATATCATCATCATCATCATCATTGTCAACCATTATCAATCCACTGCTGGACGAAGGTCTCCCCAAGTTTCCTCCACAACGGTCTGTCTTGTGCCAGTCTCCTCCATGTCACCCCAGCATACTTTCGAATTTCATCCACCCATCTCCCATGTGGTCTTCTTCTGGGTCTTTTCCTGTCCCTTGGAATCCAATCTAAAATTTCGGCTGTCCATCGATGATCTGTCCTTCTGGCAGTATGTCCAGCCCATTGCCATTTCAGGGATTTAACTCTGATCATGATGTCTTCCACTCTTGTCATTTTTCGGATCCACGAGTTCCTTTTCTTATCTCTCCTGGTTATACCAAGCATGCACCTCTCCATGCTGCTTTGAGTTGTCTGCAGCCTTTGTATGTCTCTTTTAGTTAAGGTCCACGTCTCTGCACCATACGTAAGCACTGGAAGGATGCATTGATCAAACACTTTTCTTTTAAGACATAATGGCATATTGCTCTTGAAAATTATGCTGTTTCTTCCAAAAGCTCTCCAGGCAAGTTTTGTACGCCGATTAATTTCTTCATCAATGTGACCCTCACTTGATATCTGCTGTCCAAGATAAACGTACGTGTCTGTTATCTCCAGCTTTTCTCCATCAATCGATAAATCTTCATTTCTTGTAAAAGCATTGAACATCACTTTTGTCTTCTGAAAGTTCATTTTTAATCCCACTTCTTTACTCTTGTCAGCAAGTTCCTGGATCATACTCTGCAGCTCTGATGGGATAGTTGCAAAAATGACTACGTCATCAGCAAAACGAAGGTGGGTTAGATAATCTCCATTAATCTTTATCCCCTTGTTTTCCCAGTTCAGTGACTGAAAAACACCCTCCAATGTGGCATTAAAGAGCTTCGGAGATATGGTGTCACCTTGTCTCACTCCCTTTCCAATTTTTATGTGTGTTGTATTTTCAAACAGCCTAATCTTTGCACTTGCATTTTCATAGATGTTATTAATAATATTAATGTATGCATCTTCAATACCGCAGGTTTTCAGAGCCATTGTAACTGCTGATGGTTTCACCGAATCAAAGGCTTTTTCATAATCGATAAAAGCCATGCACAATGGAAGTTCATATTCCCTCGCTCTTTCAATTAGTTCTCTCAGCACATGGATATGATCTATTGTGCTGTAGCCACTCCTGAATCCAGCTTGTTCTCTCGGTTGAGCCATGTCCAGTGTCACCTTCAAGCCGTGTGAAAGAACTTTAGTGAAGATTTTATAAACCACTGATAGGAGGCTGATAGGTCTGTAGTTCCTGAGATCCTCAATGTCACCTTTCTTATGTAGCAGGATCATTGTAGCGGTGTTCCAATCCTCAGGAATCTTCCCTTCATTAAGGCATCGAGTGAAAATTTGGGCGAGTACTGTTTCGATTTCTCCACTTGCTTCTTGTATGATGTCTACAGTAATTCCATCTTCTCCTGGAGCTTTTCCCCGCTTCATGTTCTTGATTGCATGTGCGACTTCTGCTGGAAGGACTGGAGGAATTCTGGTACTGGTATCTTTCATGATGTCTGGAGTGCATGTATCATCCCTTTCATATAATTTGGAGTAGAAATCTTTCACTCTTGTCAAAATTTCGCCTCTATTTCTTGTTACAGAACCATCTTCTTTTCTCAGTGCCATAATCTGTTTTCTTCCCTTACTGAGATGTCCCTTTGCTATCTTTAGGCTTTGGTTGTTTTCAATTGCTTTCCTCACTAGTTCACAGTTGAATTTTCTTACGTCTTCAGTGATACTTTTTCGTACTGTCTTGCATAGTAAATATATATATATATATATATTCCCTCTAGATCTGTATGAACATAATGTAGCATTTGTATTATTCATTGTCTAAGCTATGAGTAGGACGATTCAGAAGTTAATAGGATGTATTATCATTTTAACTTTGAAATTATGAACTTGGCGAGGTAAGACTGGGGTGGACTTAATAAGTGGGCCTTAAAAACAAGAATAAATGTAATCAAAATCAAAAAAAAAAAAAAAAAAAAAAAGAATAATCTATGTCAGAACTAGGGCTGTCGATTGATCAATATTTTTAATCGGTTAATATTTCACCATTGATCGGGAATTTAATCGAGTGATAAAAAATACTGTCACAAAAATATATACTTCTACAAATTACATTATGCATTATTCTATTATTATATCTGTACCAAATCCGTCGCCTAAAATGTTAGGGTGTTGAACAGGGCCGGATGAAGTTTTTCCGAGACCCTGGGCGAAATTTCATTGCAATGCTCCGGAGCAAAATTTCATTGCTTGCACTAGGAAATAAATCTCAGATTTTAATAAAGTCGTTACGTGAAAGATGTCCGTAAAGAATACACAGGATGTGTGACGTTCCTGCCAGCAGGACGCATACGACATAAAGGCACATAGCAATCAGAACAAATGTCTGCGTAGCTCAGTTGGTAGAGCGACTTGTTACGGAATAAGCGGCCTCGGGTTCGAATCCCGGCGTAGACTAAAAATGACGGAGAAATTTACTTCGTTATAATGGCGCCCGAAATATCCAAATGACCCGACCGTTCGAAATCTCGCAATGGTGTAATGTTATTTCCATACCGCGAGATAGGAAAAATCAGAGAATCCCTTCTCCAGCGCTTCGAAAAATAAATGTGTGTGACGTTGCATTCCACACACTGGATGGCTGCCTGCAACGATTCATGGTCACGGCTGACCCGTGGGCCATGCCCCTGGCCCTCTTTCGGGGGGGGGGGAGAGATGTGACGTTCCTGCCAGCAGGATGCACACGACATAAAGGCACATAGCAATCAGAACAAATGTCTGCGTAGCTCAGTTGGTAGAGCGACTTGTTCCGGAATAAGCGGCCTCGGGTTCGAATCCCGGCGTAGACCAAAAATGACGGAGAAATTTACTTCGTTATAAATGTGAAACCCAAAAATTTGCCTGTGACGGCGACGAATTCGCATCCCTCTGCGCTCCGGAGCTGAATACTTTACCGATTAAGGTACACCGACGGAATGTATCTCTGTAACTTTTCCTTTTTGACATGTGCTTTTCGTTTTGAAGGACTGTAGTCCTTCAAAACGAAAACTATCGTAAAGACAAAATGATTATATCGAAGAAGCATTTGCTTGAAGCTCAAGAAAAAGACCAGAATATTCATTGAAAGTTCAGAGAGAGAGAGAGAGTAAAAACTGCTAAAATCTACGATTTTCTTTCCGAGGAGATGGGGTTGTATTTTCACTTATTGTATAAAAACTGCTTCACAAAACGACAAAAAGCTACGTGCGTAGCGAAAATTTTTTGGATTGCGAATATTTTAGTGTAGAAATAATAAATTCGTATAAATATTTTTTTTCTCCTGATACATGTTTTAGTGATTGACTTTTAATGCAAAATGCAGTAACTGACAAAGTAGTGACTTTTTACACTTTTATGCGAGCTCATATGTGATTTTTTTAATAAAATATCCAGTAATATTTTTAAAGTCACTGAATAAATTACCTTCATGTGTAGCCCAAAACCAACTTTGATATTGTTCTTTTTTATTTTGTTTAAATTTAAGTATCTGGTTTGCCCGCAAATTGTTAAATATACACTGTTGGACAATTGCTAAGGACGGATCATAAACGGCTCTATATAGCGCATAAAAAAGTAAGTGTGGTTGGATGCCAAGTGAAATAAAATAATGTCAGAATGCCAGGACATTACAAGAAAGACAATTTATTGTGCTCTGAAATCCAGAAGGCTTTGGAACGTGTTCAAGGGACAAACAGGCCGTTTCGTGCAGAATACATAAACGTGAAAAAAATGCAATTACCGTCCTCATTCGTAAGATGTCAATACGGGATATGGCCACCATGGAGGGCGATGCAAGATTCCACACGTCGTGTCATGCTTCGCACAACATTATCAAGCAGCTGTTGGGGTAATTTATCCCATTCCTCTGTCAGTGCACGGATGAGGGTGTCCTTGTTTATTGGAGGGCATTGGCGACCAACAAGACTCCTCCCCAAAGCATCCCACACATTTTCAATGGGATTCAGATCTGGAGAACGTGCTGGCCATACGAGGCGTTCAATATCCTCGCTCTCAAGACACTCCTGGACAGCGACTGTTCGATGGCATGTTGCGTTGTCGTCCATGAAAATGAATCTATCACCGACAGCACCACGGATCATGCGAACATGAGGTAGCAGAACATCATTAATGTATCGTTGGCCAGTCATAGTCCCAGTTGGAAGCACATAGAGGGACGTACGGCCATTGATCATGATGCCAGCCTATACCATGACACTACATGTCGGATATCGGTCCCTTTCCTGTATGTTTGCTGGACAATATGCAGTGTCACTATCACGCCGGATCAGTTGTCGTCGACAATCAGACGATAGACTGTATCTACTCTCATCTGAGAAGAGGACAGCAGACCAGTCGTTATCAGTCCAATTGCGATGTTGATGGCACCATTGCAAACGGGCGGTACGGTGACGTCTGGACAATGGGATGCACACAACAGGACGGCGGGCGTATAGTCCTGCTTCATGCAAACGTCTGGCGACAGTTTTTCGGGAGATCCGCTTGCCAGTAGCAGTCATAAACTGATTTGCTACCTCACTAGCTGTGCTGCGCCGGTGTCTTTTTGTTGATAGCACTATGTACCGATCTTCTGCAGGTGTCGTACTGCGAACACGACCTCCCCCGTGACGTTTGCTACACTCTCCATTTGTTTGAAATGATTTCCAAAGCCTTGAAACAACACTGTGGCTGACGTCGAACTCCCTGGCAACATCTGTTATTTTTCGCCCTTCTTCAATCTTGCCAATAATACGGCCACGCGTCAAATCATCTAGGTGATGTCGGGAAGACATACTGAAAATTGCAAGTTCGTCAATTGATTCTTTTCCTTTCAACTTTGCGTTTGAACAACAACGGTCAATACGCGTCAAATCCTTTATATCTCTTATCAGCGCTATGACGTCACGAACAAGTTCGGCAATCCAAAATTTGCATACGCACAACACGTCTTACTGTATCCCGCACTTGTGCTAATTTCCACATTTTCCTGCCTTCCATTTTATGGTTGCTATTGTCATCCGTCCTTAGCAATTGTCCAGCAGTGTATAAAAACTGTTTCACAAAACGACAAAAAGCTACGTGCGTAGCGAAAATTTTTGGATTGCGAATATTTTAGAGTAGAAATAATAAATTCGTATAAATATTTTTTTTCTCCTGATACATGTTTTAGCGATTGACTTTTAATGCAAATTGGAGTAACTGACAAATAGTGACTTTTTACACTTTTATGCTAGCTCACATGTGATTTTTTTAAGAAAAATTCCAGAGTAATGTTTTTAAAGTCACCGAATAAATGGCCTTCATGTGTAGCCCGTGTTATATTCTTTTTATTTGAAACGTTATAATCATAGGAATAATCATATGTTATAAACAAATATTTAGCTCATACCAATTCACCATAGTTATATACTTTATGAAACAATTCACCATAAATCTTCAAACGTTAATCTGTACCAACGTTACATTCTAATACAAAACACGTGTTAAAGTTATGAACAATGGAACACGTGTTGATGCTATTCATTGGAACACGTGTTACTGTCATCAATGTTAAATACAAGGTGTTAATTTTATTGTTATATTTATTATTATGAACAAATTATAGGTGCATCAGTTACCTATCATTTACCGATTAAATTTACTTTATCGTGCCTTTTTATAACTATGGTACTTTTGTTCTACAGTGATCGTATATGGACAAAAACGTGCCCCTTATATGCACTGGCATATAATAAAGCACGGAGTTGTGATTCACCTTTATCCCGTCACTGGAATGGTGGGGGAATAAAGGTGCCGCTCGTGAAAGAAATTAGAAACATAAACACATATTTTTTAACTTACACATACCTTAACTTATGTCTTGTGTGGTTATAAGGAAAACAAACAGGAGTCTTATGTGGAAGTAATAAAAATGGTTTAATACGTGAGATTTAGGAACACTAAGGTACCACGTGCGTGGGTGCAGCCGTTAGCAATACCTTACACATAAAATTTACTATTATTACGATTTTTCTCCATAACGTCTCCGATCATTTCTGCATACATCTATCTATATATATAAGTGCAAAGCTTAGTGATTCATTTTACTTCTAGTTCCTTTTCTCCTATGCTTTACTTAAATGTTTTACCTAGCTAACTGGGTTTTCATTGTTTGATCATGACCAATACACACGCCACGTGCTCTAAGTAGGTTTATGAATAAATTTCAGCAAGTACATGCAATAACAGGGAAAAGGAAAAATAACTTAACTGGTATTTCCATATGTCTTTCAGGTTTTCAATCCAAATCTTTATCCAATTGTTAGCGCTGGCAGTACTTCATCTATCTCTCGTCACATCGCTCGACGATCTTCTATCCACGTCTGTGTTTCGCTGCTCCTCGAACTCAACTCCTCGTGACCAGTGAAGACCTTCTGACCTTCTGAGCTTCCTCTTGTCCGCGGATGCCAAGGTCACTTGACCAGTCTGGAATTCATCTAATCCGTCCGGGGAACGTCACTTCTCTCCTCCTTGGGAACTGACCCTTCAACTTTTCCGACCCCCTATATCCCCTGGGGCTATCTATGCACGTGCATGTTGGACTAAATTTATTTTAAATAATTTTATTTCCAACACCCGAAACCAACTTTGATATTGTTCTTTTTTATTTTTTTTTTAAATTTAAGTATCTGGTTTGCCCGCAAATTGTTAAATATATAAAAGCCACAAAATGATTAAATTAAATTTGCGATTTCATGAATTCGGAAAATGTCAAAGTCGTTACAATATTCACTTGAAATCTACCGATCTCCGTATTTGTACGACGAAGGGCGATAACCTATTCGAAAACCGGGCGATTGGAAACAAACAAACAAACAAAAACAAAACTAAAAAAAAAAAAAAAGAAACATATTTTTAAGGGCCTCGCATAACTAATTTTTTTTCTTAAACTGCGGGGCCCCTTAAAAGCGCGAGGCCCAGGACGACCGCCGCGGTTACCCCTATGTTCCAGCCGGCCCTAGTGTTGAATGTATCGCAGGCTGTTAATCTAACAGTATTCATTACTTTATTAAAAAAAAAAATCAGAAGTACAGATTAATAATAATTACCTTAAACCTGGTTTGCAGTCGCTTGCTTTAGCCAAAATTGAGCTTGTCAACATTGAATGGTTTAACCCCTGGCTTTAAGCGAAGAACGATGTTCACAACAATACCAGCTGCACCAAACACTCTTTCACTTTGGCACAGAAGTTGCTGGAATGCACAACCGTTTTGCTAAAGTAGCAAAGCAACGGCAACTGTAATACACGAGTTTCCTACCACTGACTGAAGTATATGTGTAAAATCGTCGTCGAGTTCAGGCAACTCTGATGAACTTGAAGCTCTAATTCTATCGGTGTGCTGACCTTTGCGTATTCCTTTGTTTCTGTTTCTGGAATCGACGAATTGTCAAAACAATAGTTTTCTTCGTTTCTGTTGGACATTACTTTGTTCATGGTGCTAGGACAGCTGTTGATTTGTGCTACTGGATGAAATTCGGTCCCACGCTAGCTAGCTCTCGGGTTTTTTTTTATTTTTATTTTATTTTTTATTTTTGGTATATACGGCGAAGTGTTTTGAATTGAGTGTCAAGGGCAGTAGCTTCTTCGTATTTGTCCTATAAAGGTCATTAACCGGGTCTTCCGTCAGATCATCGAACACAGGGCCGGATGGAGTTCTTGCGGGGCCCTGGGCGAAATTTCACTGCGGGGCCCAGAGCAAAATTTCATTGTGGGTACTAAAAAATAAATCTCATATTTTAATAAAGTCGTTTCTGAAAATTATCGTTCGTGAGGAAGACACACAAACACTATCGTAAAGACAAAACGATTATCTCAAAGAAGTATTTGTTTTAAGCTTAAGAAAAAGACCATAATACGGACTGAATAAAGACAAAACGATTATCTCAAAGAAGTATTTGCTTTAAGCTTAAGAAAAAGACCATAATACGGACTGAAAGTTCAGAGAGAGAGAGAGAGAGAGAGAGAGAGAGAGAGGAAGACACACGAACACTGCCGTAAAGACAAATCGATTATCTCAAAGAAGTATTTGCTTTAAGCTTAAGAAAAAGTCCATAATACGGACTGAAAGTTCAGAGAGAGAGAGAGAGGGAGAGAGAGGAAGACACACGAACACTACCGTAAAGACAAAACAATTATCTCAAAGAAGTATTTGCTTTAAGCTTAAGAAAAAGACCATAATACGGACTGAAAGTTCAGAGAGAGAGAGAGAGAGAGAGAGGAAGACACACGAACATTACCGTAAAGACAACGATTATCTCAAAGAAGTATTTGCTTTAAGCTTAAGAAAAAGACCATAATACGGACTGAAAGTTCAGAGAGAGAGAGAGAGAGAGGAAGACACACGAACACTACCGTAAAGACAAAACGATTATCTCAAAGAAGTATTTGCTTTAAGCTTAAGAAAAAGACCATAAAACGGACTGAAAGTTCAGAGAGAGAGAGAGAGAGAGAGAGAGAGAGAGAGAGAGAGAGAGAGAGAGAGAGAAGACACACGAACACTACCGTAAAGACAAAACGATTATCTCAAAGAAGTATTTGCTTTAAGCTTAAGAAAAAGACCATAATACGGACTGAAAGTTCAGAGAGAGAGAGAGAGGAAGACACACGAACACTACCGTAAAGACAAAACGATTATCTTAAAGAAGTATTTGCTTTAAGCTTAAGAAAAAGACCATAATACGGACTGAAAGTTCAGAGAGAGAGAGAGAGTGAGAGAGAGTGAGAGAGAGGAAGACACACGAACACTACCGTAAAGACAAAACGATTATCTCAAAGAAGTATTTGCTTTAAGCTTAAGAAAAAAGACCATAATACGGACTGAAAGTTCAGAGAGAGAGAGAGAGAGAGAGAGAGAGAGAGAGAGAGAGAGAGGAAGACACACGAACACTACCGTAAAGACAAAACGATTATCTCAAAGAAGTATTTGCTTTAAGCTTAAGAAAAGACCATAATACGGACTGAAAGTTCAGAGAGAGAGAGAGAGGAAGACACACGAACACTACCGTAAAGACAAATCGATTATCTCAAAGAAGTATTTGCTTTAAGCTTAAGAAAAACACCATAATACGGACTGAACGTTCAGAGAGAGA